>SNQJ01S0025714.1:100161-116185 GCA_010110895.2 Picea sitchensis
AAAGCAGGTCAAGATTATGTGGTTCATGCTCATCATGTTAAAGCAAATAAAACACTTCAAACAATGGAACAATTAAAGAAGGCAGTGCAAGCAAGCAACAGACCAATAATTCTTTCGAATGAAGTAATCGATCTTAAGCAAGAACAAGAAATGATTGTTGAATGAAAAATCAATCATAAGTTGCTTCAAGATAAGCTCATGTCGTGCAAATATTACAAGTATATCAGTTCATTTGCAGTCGTCTTTTTGATGCTGTCATTAGTAATGTTTTCTACATGGATGATAGTGGCTTCGGTAAGATGTAACAGGGTTCAAATGGCTAACAATATACTGTCAGTTGTCATGATTGTGTTACAGTTGATCTTGATGAGATAGGTGTACAGGATAGAGTTCAGAGACAGAGGACAAGCCAGGTGGCCTATCCCGAGCTTGTTGTCTGGTCAGTAACCTTTTGGGGACCAAAAGGTCTTTTAGTGGGGAGGTGTGATCCAAAATCGGATCCAGAAGCCTGACAAGGCTAAAAAAGGAAAGTGCCCGGAATCCGACGAAACCAACACCATTGCGTTCGTCTCGTCTTCCTGATTCTGGCCATATATTTACTTCATCAAATGGGCTTCATATGCGAAAGATATCGCGTTCTGTCTGAAAACCCAAACAGGCAAAAAAATGGGTGATTGTACAGTGCCACATGGCAGACTGACTGTACAGGCCGTACGGTCGTACAACTGACGTGACAGCTCCTGGAGATGACACATGGCAGGTGACAGAGAGTACGACAGGTACAGTTGGACCAGTCAGAGGGTGACACGTGTCACCACTGTAAGGGTGACACGTGGCACATGCTGACGTGGTAGACATGTGGCAAGACTGGCAGGGTACGTGGCAGACACGTGGACCATTCGATGCTCGACAGGTGGAAAAGTCTGATTGGTTGGAGAGGTGCCATGTGGCCTAGTCATGGGCTGCCACGTGGCACCCTGTGGTTGGCTCGTGGTTTGTATAAAATTATATGGTCTCCACCGGGGTCGAACCCCCGACCTCTCCTCAGGGCTATGGACTGGCAGGACCGAGCTAACCGCCCGCTCCACTGGTGGGTCTTATTATCTCTATCGAAATAATTGTATTTAACTTTGATTCAAAGTTTAAATGGAGGCGGAAAGGGCTGGGGCTTAGCCCCAACCCATGGTTTGATATATATGAATGCGACCACATTTTTGGAGCGCGGGGGCCACGGATAGGGGCGCACCCTCCGCCATAAGACCAACAATGAGACCATGTAATCACCTCCACTAAAGGCGCATATGACCAGGGCTATAGCTGACAGTTGGGGCGCGTATTTAGGATGCGGTTCTATGAAATGGCGCAACATGACCACAGGGTTCGGGAAAGGGGGCCAGCGCACAGCCCTTTGGGCTGGCGCTTGGCCACATGTCCATCCATACGACTGAGTTTAGGGGGCGCGCACCCAGTTTGGGGGGCTTATGCCCAAATTAAAACTAAAGTGGTTTTTATGCTATAGTTCTGATTTTTTTTATTTGATTTTAGCCTGCTATTAATGGATTTTGGTCATTTTTGGGAGATATTGGGCATTTTTGGAGCCCAAATTTTGGGAGGAAGTTGGGGATGGATAAACAACTTCAGATATATAAAAACCAGGCCTGTTTGAAACCATAGAGGACAGTCAAAGCAGAGTTATGCTGAAGGGAAGCCAAGCCAAAGCCATTTTTATGCAGGGAAGCTATTGAGGAGCAGATGCTTGCGGGCCATTTCTGGGAGCTCTGGACATCCGTTTTGCGTTCTGTTTTCTTTGCTGAGTTCTAGAGATTTGGAAGAACATGACCAGATTAGTCTTGTAGCCAATTGGCACTGTTGCGATGTACTTTTGAGCTTTTGAACAGAAATAAAGAAGCCTCCCCCACAGAGACAATGGCCCAAAGACGTAGGCAACGTTGTGTCGAACTCCGTTATCAATTCTCGTGTTATGGTTTGCTGTTTATTATTTCATTTCAGATCTGCAAATGTGTATATGGCTGTCATAATTCCTCTCTTTTCCTGATTCTTTCATTAAGCTTTTCATATGGTTAATTAACACATGCAAATTAAAAAAACTCAACCATAGTCATTAAAAGATCCTACGGATCATGAATGCATGTCATATATATATATAATTAATTATGAGATTGTTATTCTGCGAAGTAGCGCCTGACCGACCTGAAATGGGGGGCATTACAGTTTGGTATCAGAGCATTACAACTTCAGAAAGAAAGATGTGTTACAGGCCTCATCACTTCATACATACTCTCGAAGGCATACCAATGAATTGGTGTACGGACCAAGAATTGTGCAAAGGAACTACGACATGAATGACATTGCGACAAAAGTTCACAGTCACTTTCTCATTCGAGCATGAGAACCCCAACATAGATGCAACCGTTAAACGGATCAAAGGAGTAATATTCCTCAAAGAACCAGAAATAGAATTTATCATAGAAGAGAAACAATGGAATACTTAGACAGTCAAGGAACTGTTGTCATGTTACCTTGTATAGGAGGAAGCACCAAACGAAGACAATCTGCGCGATATTCAGATCGAAGAAGTAGAAGACGAAAGAGATGTGGAGGGCCCAACCATCTAATCAGAATTCATTTCCGCACCAATCAAGGTAAAGAAAGTTAACATCGGGACAATTGAGCAGCCCAAAATGGCTAGCATTGGAGATTATTGGGATGAGCAAACAATAGAAAGTATCGTAGAGTTGTTATGCGAATACAATGACCTCTTTCCCACAACATTCACAGAGATGAAGGGTATAGTCGGAGAACTGGGAGAAATGAAGATACCACTCAGACCTGAAGCGAGACCTATTAGACAATGACCCTACAGACTGAACCCCATATATAAACAAAAAGTTAAAGATGAGATTGACAAGATGCTCAAAGCCGACATCATAGAACCAGTTGAGGAGTCAGAATGGATAAGGTCTATGGTAGTACAAGACAAGAAACAAGGAAGAGGGATCGAGATATGCGTCAACTCTAGAACGTTGAACGATGCATGCCTACACGACCCGTTCCCTACACCGTTCACAGATGAAGTGTTAGAGAATGTGGGAGGACATGAAGCTTACTTATTCACTGATGGATTCTCGGGCTACCATCAGATTAAGATAGCACATGAGGACATACACAAGACCACATTTGCGACAGAATGGGGATCTTATCAGTACACAGTCATGCCGTTTGGACTGAAGAATGCACCAACAATAATCTCCAGAGTATTCATTGCTGCGTTTAAGGAATTCATCCATCAATTTCTTGAAGTATACCTGGATGATTGGACAGTCTACAGCCTGTTGAAAAATCATGTGGAAGTTTTACGACTGATGTTAGAAAGATGCAGACAGTGCCAAATATCACTGAATATCAAGAAATGCATATTTGGAACACCGTTTGGGATACTATTGGGCCACATAGTATGAAAACAAGGTTTATTAGTAAATCCGGCAAAGATCGCAGTCATTGTTAACTTTCCAGCACCAAAAATAGTCCGTCAGCTAAGAGCAACGTTAGGACACACATGATATTACAGGAAATTCATCAAAGGATATGCACATATCACAACACCAATGGAAAAGCTCTTAAGGAAGGATATGAAGTTTTGGTGGAATGACGAGTGTCAACATAGTCTGGATACCTTCAAGGAAGAAATGGTTACCGCGCTGATATTAGTATTTATAGACTGGGAAAAGACATTCCATGTGCATGTAGATGCATCAACGATAGCACTCGGAGCTATCTTGGTGCAATGAGGAACATGAGACTTGGATCACCCAATAGCGTTCACAAGCAGAAAGTTATCAGACTCAGAACATAACTATAACACGACAGAAAGAGAAGGCCTAGCCATGGTCTATGCACTACATAAATTCAGACATTACTTCTTGGGAAAGCACTTTAAAATGTTCACAGATCACTCAGCCCTGAAATACATCGTCAAGAAGCTAGTGTCCGGGGGGGAGAATCTGTCGATGGTTACTACTATTCCAAGAATTTGACTTTGAAGTAATAGTTAAACTAGGGAAATTGAATGCAGGACCTGACCACCTGTCGAGGGTCACAAATGGAGAAGAACCTACGAATTTAGAAGACAAATTTCCAGATGCACAATTGTTCTCAGTACAGATTGCTGATGAATACTTCACAGATATCATTCAGTACTTTAGTACAGGTACTGCGCTGGAAGAATATACCACCATGCAAAATAAGAACTTAGTAGTCTGTGCTGCCGACTATCAACTGATTGCCAAACAATTATATAAAATGGGCACATATAGCATCTTGAGAAGATACACGTTAGAGAATGAAAGACCAAGAGTCTTAGCAGAAACCCATGAGGGAATAACATGAGGGCATTATGCGGGTAAAGCTACCGCGCATAAGGTATTGCGTGCAGGACTATGGTGGCCAATGATTCACAAAGACTCGAAGGAGTACTATCAAATATGTGATGTTTGTTAAAGGGTAGGCAAACCCAACAGAACGGACGAGATTCCATTACGACTATAAGTAACATTACAGGCATTTGACAAGTGGGCAATAGATTTTGTGGGACCAATCAACCCACCAAAAAAAAGAACAGGGGCTAGGTACATTATCACTACGACGAAATATTTAACAAGATTGGCGAAAGTTTCACCAGTAAAATATTGTAGCACAGAAACAACAACATACTTTTTGTTTATACAAGTAATCACTCGATTCATGTGCCCAAGAGTTTTGATGAGTGACCAAGGCACGCACTTCATAAACAACACCATCCACGCGATGACTAAAGAGTTTGAAGTCCATCATCAGAAGAGCACACCATATCATCCACATGCAAATGGAACAGTGGAAGCCTTCAACAAGATTCTGGAGAACGCACTGACAAAGATTTGTAACGTCAACAGAGACAACTGGGACCTTAAAGTACCAGCAGTATTATGGGCATACATGACTAAATGGAAAAATTTGACATGGGACACACCATTTAAACCAGTGTATGGCCAAGAAGCAGTAGTGCCATTAGAATTTTTAGTACCCAGCTTGCGCGTAGCATCTATCACACAAATGACAGAATGAGGCGTAGTACATGAGAGATTGAATCAATTATTGACCATGGAGGAAGACCGAATCTTGGCAGGATTCCATCAACAAGTGCAGAAAGCAAGAGACAAATCTTGGCATGATAGACACATCAAGAAGAAAATGTTCAAGGAAGGAGATATAGTATTGATGTATGACAACAAATCATTACAACACCCAAGAAATATTAGAATGCATTGGTTAGGACCATACGAAGTAATATCTATCACAGACGGAGGCACTATATAGTTAAGAGATTTAGCAGGCGTAGAACTCAGAGGAATGATCAACGAGAGCCGATTGAAGTTGTACAAGGATAGTCGACCACCCACCGCGTAGTAAAAAAAATCATCAAAAAGGAAACAAAACTAAAAAGTATGCAATACACCAGAAATAGAAAGGCCACATGAATTTAGAAACACAAATGCGGCAAGGACAAGAACAATGGTTACATACAAAGGGAAACAAGTTGGAAAAATAAAGGTGACAAAAGCAGCATGACTGGACGAAACTAGGCGAAATTAAAGAGAGGAAAGGACCGATGAGATGATACATTAATCGCACCAACAGAAAATGAGACAACAGGAGTAATGGTAAGTATGAAATCACCGAAGATGCATTGAATCCGCAATTAAGGTGCATTTAACCCATAACCAAGAAAGCATACTCGACAAGCTTCATGGGAAATCCATACAAAACACGGATGCGGGAGCCCATAGTCTATTCACAAAGACAGAGCAAACATAGAGCGACAGAGGTGAAAGAAAACAGAGAGAGTTCACAGAGACCACAGAGAACGTTCGAGTCTAGCATCCATTTGATACTCACCATGATGACACCGCCCAAGCAAGCCAAAGGGAGCCAGACTACCCGAAAAACTAGAGTTCAAACCAGGTCATGAGGACAGGTCGAAGAAGGTGAACAACATCTACTAGAGGTCGTCAATGTCGATGAAATCCCATCCCAAGAGAGGATACCAGTACAACCCATACCGATATTGGAAGAAATTCAACAACCAACAATGGAGGCTACCAATGTAGATACGGCCGCAGTGGTGCAGGAACCGCAAAACCAGGAAGCAGAAACCCAAAAGGAGGTGCAACCAAAGAGTACAAAAGTAGCTCTGAATGCTAATGGCACGACGCCGAATCTGACAACAACAGTGGAGCCAGATGAGTCTCAAATGACCATATCATAACACTTAGTAGGGGAGATCATAAACAATCTGTCAGCTTGGTCAGAATGGCATACAAAAGAACAACCAGAAGCCACTGGAACATCGAGCCAGCCACCGCAACAGAAGGACAAGATACAGATACCAAGTTCACCCCGCAAGAAACCTGCAGTAGAAATCATTCTACCACGGATACTAGCAGGGGTACAGGTAGGACCAGAGCTACTGGGTCACGTCGGGAAGCTCAAATACTCAGACCATGATGTAGCAGACAAAGCCAAGTTCCCAAAACTTGTGCAAAGGGTCTTTATACAAACCATAGGCACAACTTATCTTGAAGAAATGATTAATCAACCATACCAGTGGGCAACTGGTCTAGAGAAAACATGAATCTTAGGTCTGTTGAACCTACCAAATTTTGGCAGAGGCCAAAAGGCAACAACATGCATCAAGCAACTGTTATTAGTCACACATGGAGGGGACATATGGCTGGACAAACCCATCCCCATAACTGTTGAGCTTATTGCACAAATAACAGGCTTACCAATTGATGGTATGGATCCCGCGTTGGTTATGGACGACAAATACTAGGAGAAAGCGCTGGCAGAAGAAAGGAAGAAGAAGTATGGCACCGCCAGGGGGATGAGAGGCATCATCATCAAACTGATTAACAATGTAGCCACATAATTGGGCGCAAAAATCTTAGCTTGCAAGTTGCTAAGAAAATTCCACAGGGAGGAAGTACCAGCTGGAGTCATTGCAGTTGCAACCCAGTGCGTAGAAGGAACCTCAATGAGCTAGGCACCATACTTATTGAACTTATTCCTAGAGGACTGCAAGGATGCATAGGACCTAGGCACAAAGTTCCACTACTCATGGATGATTACTTTAATAGCCTTCATGGGATGGTGAGAACCAGGCTATGTAGTTTTTTGTACCATACCACAACCAGCGGGAGTGAGGTATCTATTGCTGAAAGCAGGGTCGAACGCCAGGCATAAGAGGGAGAATGGGATCCTATTTGAAGCATACCTACTATAGATACAAGAATCCATCAACCGATCGTGGAGAATAACACCCGAGGCTGTTGCGCAATATGCAGACATCGCCAATTTCCAGGCCACATGACAAGCAATGAGGATACATGCAAGGCATGATCCAACTAAACAATGGCTATAGATGCGCTACTGCATTACAGAGGGTGATATCGATATGGTCATCAATGAATGGCCTGACGAATGGAAGATTCCAGCCATCACCGAGGAAGTGCCGAAAAGAACAGCATAAGGAGAGGCAAAGCAGGGGGAAATGCAGCCTCAGGAAATCCAAGTGCCCAAGCGATCAAGAATGGGCCAAGGCAAGCCAACATAGACAAATGAAGGACCAAAGAAGATAGGAACCCAGAAGGGGAAGAAGGAGAATACACAGTCGACCAATGAACAACAGAAACAGACTGAGAGAGTGTAGGAGACCGCCTCAAATCCCAACACACAGGAACTAGGGGGAAATAAGAGACTATCCACGCAGGCAGGAGGTGTGCGCAAGAAGTCAAAGGCACAACGAGCACCGCCATAATATACGATTACAGAGGACGATGGGGACATGATCGCTAGAATGGTCCATGATTGTCTAGCCGAGGACTTCGACCATGCAACACATCACAAGGACAAACTGCAAAAAGATATGGCATAAATGGGACAGTTCTTTAATAAATTCAGGGAAGTACAAATAGCAAGCAGTAGCAGGAGCATAGAGCCATCAACACCACAGACCGACGAAAGAGTGGAGGTAGAAGAACAAGATCTAGTCCACTCATTACCACACGCAAACACAACGATCTACATCACACCTAGCATGTTGCGCATGGATGAAATCATGGGGCATACACCCTTGAAGGATTTAAACTACATCCAATTGGTCTTAACACGGATGCCATCAAGGGAACTACACAAGTTGCAGGTTAGTGTCGACCACGAGGTACAATCTCGTGCACATAGAAACTTAGTCGAGTTACAACAAGCAACAAATAAGCGGGAGGCACTGGAAAAAGTTGGTGACCAGGCCAAGTTCAAAACTCAGGAGGAAAAATAATTCTGGAACGAACTGGACTGGAGAGTAGGAGGAATTTTTGAGAAACTTCCAAACACCGCACAAGGGAATGAACTTCCAGTAGCAGAAAAGATTGATCAGATTGTGCAGGCCATCAAGCAATATCAGAAGGAGATCGAGAATCTCCGAGAATAGCTCATACCCACCACTCCACCAGCAGTGAAGGAGCAAAGGAAGCATGAAGCAACATCGTACCTGCAGGAGATAGAGGAGCAGGTTAGCATAGTAGCTGACTTGTTCGATAAAGCAACACAACTTTGGACAAGGTTGGAGGAAGATACATAGGTCCAACGGTGGGACAAGGAAGAGGAAAGGATCAATGCAACGATCTAAGAGCTCAATCAGAAGTAGAAGACCATACTAATCCCAAAACGTGTCAAAGGGATGCATGAGATTAAGAAATTGTAGGCAGAGCTAATCTCTGCGCAAACCCAGAAACAAGAGCGTCAAGCTCAAATGGTGCCATTACAGGAGTAGGTAGCAGAAGTACTGGCACATGCAGAGGAAGATAAGACACAGATAGCACAGACCCAGGCAGAATGTGCAGGATTGCTGAGCGACGAAGTGAAAGTCCAGGTAGTGGACACAATCAAGGATAAGACCGCGCAGGCACTGACACAAACAACAGATCTAAAGGAAAAGTTCAATATGCTCACCAAGGAGATCGAGGAAGCTCAGAAAGATTAGGTGGCTTGGGATGTGCCACATGTCAGTGTTGGGGGCTTGTTGGCAACAGGCCTAAGTGGAAAGAAGGATGATCACGGGGAAATAAAGTGTGTAGAAATAGAAGTAATAGTTGGAGGAAAACATAGCACTCATGCATGGAAGAAGGCGTGCACAAGGAAAGCGACAGTTGGAAGGAAGAACAACACACACACACATGAGAGGAGGCCCTAACATCGGTAGGGTTAACTTGTTGGTAATGTATTGTAATGGCTGAAGAGCCAAAGATGTATAAATACCGATACTGAGGTATTATAGAGGGTTATGATACATAAGTATCATAAGTTGGCTTTTTGCATTGTTCATATTATTGTTACATCATAGATATGCACAAGTCGATGAAAATTGTAATGTTGTTATGTACTATTTTGTAAGATGTTGAGCTAGAGGAGAGGAGAGGAGAGAAGGAAGATCCAAGGATTAGATCGCAGGTTGAGGAGCCTGGTGCGATCTAGTTCGCCTCATATAGATCTTACCCATCTGAGGAGAATTGTAAGCGTGCTGCGCCGGATATGCAGAACCATCATAATAAAAGAGACAAGAGCTAAATCTCTGTGGATGTAGCCCGAGAGGGGGTGAACCATGGTAACATCTGTGTAATGGGATGACTGCATGCACATCTTTACTGTATTTTCAGTAGTTATTTGTTGTGCTTAATGAATGAATGAGTTCTTACATTGCCTGTTTAAACACTGTTGCGATATTGAGGGAATAAGTCGTGAATAACAAGAGGTTGCAATCACAAGTTATAATAAATGGTCAAGAATAAAGATCCCATATCTTGTGCTCAATCCTAGGCTATAAACAATGAGTATTACAACCACACATTTAAAGCTATCTCGGGTATGTGCATTCTATGTGTTGTGTTTCCTTTTGGTTTACCAGGAGGGCCAATAGTTTTAGAGGCCTTTGTTGGAAACTTGAAGGCCATGAACCCTGGTTCAATAACTTAGATGATAGAGTAGAACCAGTAATGAGTAACCAACAGGACTACAGGGAAATATTGTTGAATTTCCTCTTGTAACTTTTTGGGTGCATGATCAATAGATGTTGAGGGCATTGGAGAGTTATCAATAGGCTTCTTAGTCTTCTTGCCCAATGAGGCTGCAGGGGTATCAACAAGTTTCTTAGTCTTTTGTTCTTCTAGAGGGATATCTTGAGTAGGAGGGTTTGGAGTCTTTGGAGAATGGGGTTTGGATGGAGTAACAATCCCTAGATCAAGTGTCTTCTTGCTCGCCTTGATGGTAAGATGGGGGTTTGAAAATTGATAACTGAACTCATCCCATGTCTTCCCCTATTGCCAACTCGACTATGACAAGTAATTTGATGAGGCCGTGGTGGAATAGGCTGTTATGAGGATTGGCCACATTCTTTCATACTTGGGAAGACATCTTCTCAAGACTTTTCAAGAAGTAAAAAGGGAAATTCAATGGCTTATTGAATTGGAAATGAGCTAATAATCGAAAATGGCAGGCTTTAAAAAAATAATATCTACCTTCACAAGTGATAATTATGGTGATGAATATCAGAGGGTTAAATATCTCATCTTTAATATACTCCTTGGAGTATCCCTTAGCTCCAGAGAAATTTTGAAACTCAGGTTTGAAGACCCTGTTGTAGCTCACCCGTGGCAACTGGTGGTGTTTGAACCAACAATCTCCAACCCTTGGAAGCTTCGTGGCTGAGGAAATTGATTCCTCAGAGACCAAGAAGGTTAGAGATACCACACACGCCATCCTTTCTGTTAGCTCCCAAAATGAATAAGTCACTATGGTTTCATTTTGTGGTTGATAGCATGATTATTGGTAGTTTTCTCCATTTTGTTTTAAGTTCTTCTACTGGAAAAACTTAGGTTTTTAATTCATATCTTAGAAATAAGACAATCCATAAAAGTCTTTTCCTTAAAATTTCATGAAATGACTTTCAACAACTAATGCGTGTTTCAAAGTTGATGATTAGCTGGTGAAAGCGACGATTTTCAACAGTTAAGGAGCATTTCCCCATGGACCATTAGATGGTGAAAGCGCGAAACACGTGTGTTTTCTCCACGTTTTCAAAAATCAAAAGATGACATGCTCAACACACGTCATGTAATCATTATAAGGCACTGGTGAAAGAGGATAATGATGAAGATTCAGTTTTTTCACGTCTAAATCGGATTTCAAATCGGATCATAAGGCGAATGCATGCTTCACAAGATAATGGCGCTGGAGATGACGATTTCAAATTCATCATCATAGGTAAAGGAGCAGTACTACCCATCTAGTGACATCAAATCGACACTTCATATCCCCAACACACATTATCCACATGCATATATTATGGTTTCATTTCTGAAAAACAACGTTGAGAGTTTTCACCAGCGCCGAACCTTGGCTCAAACAACAAATTACAATGTTTTTGTGTGCAAAATTGTTTGTGGTTCGAATTGCAGATGGCAAGGAAACAAAGTGGTTCGTTGTTAAGGAAATAATTAGACAGTCTGTCCTTTCTACAAGCGCATCCAAAGGTGCAAAAACACTTCTCATACGCAGGCTGCATGGGATATATTGAGAAGTTACAGATTGACTGTCACCAAACAACAACTGAAGTGTTTGCTAAATCATACGATGGAAATAAAGCCTATGTCGGGTCTTTAGAAATCATAGTTTATGAAGCCGCCATTGCTACAATGAACATCTTACCTAGATCAAGCCAGAGTTGGTTCAAAACAACAGCAACCAAGAGCCTCAATTTCAGAGCATATCTTAAGGAAGAATTCAGAAATGTTGCATGGAAGAAAAGCATGCCAGTGTCTCATTCAGAGGATGAGTGGCAAGACTTGTTCAAGGGCATCCAACTCTATATAACATCAGAAGGCAGGTATGACAAGCTGATGCTATACCATTTCAATCTCTTAGACCATTTTACAGGGAAAACTCTCCTAAATTTGCCTTTCTTCTTGCATAAAGGCCTAACTAAAGTCTGTAAAAAGATTAGGGCTGAACCTTTAAGTATGAAAAACACTCTTTGTCATTTCGGCCTAATCAAAATGATAATCCTGGAGGAACTAAGACAAAAAGGAAGGACTTGGCAACATTTTCTTTTTTGGGAAGGCTTTGAAACCCAAACTCAGCCCATGAATGAGCAGAAGAGAGCTGGAAAAAGGAAATTGACTCCTCAAAGAAGCTCGAGGAAGAGGAGAACTCTTCCAGGACCACCAGAAGATAGGATTTCTGGCATAAAATCTCACAGGTCAAAGAAAAAGTTAAATTTTGAAACCACTTCAGAGCAACCTACAAAAAATAAGACAAATATCCTGAATATACCATACACAGACTCAGAAACAGAGCCAGAGCAAGAAGATGAAAGTCCAGCCATTAAAAGCCCTGAAAACTCCATGGAATTTGCACAGGATTGTGAGACTTTTACTCACATTGATGAAGGTGAAACATCAAAGAGCACAAAGTCAAATAAATCACAGAAAATCAAGCAACTTAAAGAAGTGATTGCTCAACAGGAGGTTTTAGAAAGAGTAATTAAGGAGAGATACAAAACGCTATCTGATAATTTCGCAGAAGCAAATGCTGCATTTGAGAAGTTGGCTCATGAAAGTGTCAAGGACAAGAAGAGAAAGAAGAAAATCACCAAAGATTATAACAATCTATGGTGGTTAGCAAAACACCTTAAGAGGAATATTAGAAAATCGAAGCAAAAACAGAAGTCACACCCAGATCTGCAAGTGCTAGCCCAGGTTGTTGTGAATATGCAAGGAGATAAAGCAGAGACACGCTGAGTTTTTGATAAAACAACAGTTTTGGAGGTGAAAGTTCCTTTTTGGCCAAGGCAGAGCTTTCACCAGCACAAAGGGTAAATTTACAACCAGTTAGCTGGTGAAAGGCAGAGCTTTCACCAGCTAACCAACGAATTATAAGGTGAGTTAGCTGGTGAAAGCACAAAAAGGATTTTTGAAAGCTAAAGATGGAGCAGGGATATTTTCAAAGGATTTAAAGAGGTTTCAGAGCATTAAAGGATTAACTACTTAGTCAAAAAATACTCAGCATCAGAGATTCGTGGAGATTTTGAAAACCACATGCTAAATCGGTCTCCTAAGGTTTCGACTATGAGTAATTGAAGAAATCCAGCTACAAAGAAAGGTGCCTTTACCTTTTTCATGACACAACATATTCCAGAAGCTGATGAAGTACATATGTCAAATTTTGATATAGAAGATAGTTCGAATGCTAGCCTAGCCACTAGTTTTTGTTATCGATTGTCTTAGTTAATTTGATTTGCTATTTTTAGATACAGAACCAAGTTTTTAGGATCTTAAAAACTGATTGTAAAAGGCTATAAATGCCTAGATTTTCTAAGAGACAGGGGTTCAAACTGGGAATACATTTTTGTGCTACCGTATAGACTCTTATTGCATAATAAAATTATAGTCTCCTTTCGCTTTCAATATCAGAAATATTCATGTTTCCTTTTCTGTACTTTATTTTTAGTTTATCTTAGCTTATGAAGACTGTCATCTCTTTATTAAGCTCATAGACTTGAAGTGAAGGATTTATTTCTATCTTTCATTAAGCCCTACATCCAGTTGTATTTGGAAATCAAGATTAGTGTTCTTCATCCTCTCCTTTCAAATTACTTGATCTGATTATTGTTTCCTGAAAGCACTGTTTCTTTTGAATGTATGATGAGTTGTCTATTACATTAATCATTGAGGATCCCATTGTTCCAAGAATACCTACACATTATTTTTAAGTTACCAAGCATCCTTAGTCTACAACCCTAAGGAGTTTCTTGGAGTCATAACACTTCCATCGAATCTGAGGGAGAATTGCAAAGAAATGCCGTCATCGTGGCCCTGCAGATGGGCCAAGAACGATCCCCACCATGCGCGAAGGAATACCTCTCTACACTGTGCAAACTCGGGGATAGAAAAGAGGTCAACATAGGAGGACAACTCATATCGTTTGGGCATGGTGACAATGTGGAGAATGAACAGAGGGGTGGATTTGGACAGAGGAGAGGAATTGGACAAAGGACAAGCACAATTGGGCAGAGGATGAGCACAATTGGGCAGAGGATGAGCATAATGCATGAATGAGATATCAATTTAAGATAACCCTCTGCTTTTGAATGCGCTCAAGGTGGAGGTGGTTGAATTCATTGTTGAATTCATCATACACGAGTTTCCATGTGTGAGTATAAATGCACCGATTTCAAATTTGAAGAGTATCTTTTGGAGGCAATCATAATGATGAAGGATTTAGATCAATGTCCAAGTCTTCGACTTAGACATTTGATCATAAAAGATGTGTTTAAAAATTGTATCATTTAACTCCCAATTTCCATTTAACTATATCATCATACAACTGAACAACCAAATAAATTCAAACGATTCCTGGTTACCTGAAATCATTGTCATTTACTGTGTGTATGCACCTCATTCGATCCTTCATATGGTGTGTCATCTAATCGTCCATATGGCACCCCATATGGTCTTTCAAATGGAACCCCATACGGCACTCCATATGGTACTCCTGTGTGAAATGAAATTTGTTCATCCTGTAATGGATGTTTTATCCATAACACTCAGTCTTAAGCACTTTTGACAATCATAGTGAACAAGAGCATAGACAGGATAAGAGTGTTTCATTATTACTTGTTTGGCCATCGTACTCACACACCATAATAATTTGTTCCTCTATCTCACATATTATAAGGCATGTAATCATAGTCTGTAATGAACAGTCTGTAGAGAAAAACCAGTTAAGTGGTCTGTCAAAGAAATATACAACAGGTTTATAACACACAGTGAGCATTTCAATAAAAAAAATAACCGCTGATATAATAGCCCATATCATGAAAACAATATACATAAATTTTTACAAAGATTCTACTTCTTCTTCTCATGGATTATAGATAGGTAGTGTTGTCATTTGTCATCTCATGAAACCCCTCCCCCACTCCTAAGTATCCAAACACATCACAATAAAAAATATAGGAAACCAGTCAATTCTCCCAATAGTCGAAGATTTACAACTTGTTAAGTGTAGAGATAAATTTCACATATCGGTCTGACAAGACGGTTAGAATATGGCCCCACCTATAGGATAAAATATCCTACATATAGATAAGAAGAGGTAGGCGGACGAGTTTCAATATAGTCTCAAAGTTAGTTCCCAATGGCAGATTTATGGAGTTCATTAACTTTAACTTAATCATACATACTTAGTGTTAGCTTTGTCTACAAGTAATGCCGTACATCAGGACAAGTTTAAGATTTAAGAATTTGTTATTTTTGTCAGATTATCATCCTCGCTAGGTAGAATTCCCCGCTGCCAGCAAGCTTGTTCAGTAGTCCAACAGGTTTACCTAGTCATACTACAAACCGATATCCACTGCCAGCAGACCTGTTCAGTATCTCGATAGGTTATCCTCTTACACCCTTAAAGACTGGCCCTCCATCTTTTAAGATTTTAACATAAGATTTCTTTGTGCAAGAAGATGGGGGACAACTCTGATTTTTATTTATTTATTTAGATTGGGATGGTATTTATGTTAGAGGATGACTTTCCTTTATATATTCCTTATAGATTGTCCTAATGTAAGGGGTACTTAAGCGGACGTGGCCTATCTAAAGATATGATATAATCAAGCATTTTTAGTGAATAGTGGATGGTACCATTGGGAAAGAACATAAATGTATCTTTAGGCTCAACTCACTTTTTTTTTTTAAGTTATTGTGATGTTTCCATAGTTAATTGCTAGTCATACCTCCTTGTTACTCTTTAATAAAGATACTTTACTCACTTACTCAGGGTTCTTGGGGAAACTGTACGAGTGACCTCTAAGTTTGATGGTTACGGTATCACTTCCTTATCTAGTGGTGAAGTCTTAAGAGCA
>SNQJ01S0025714.1:116195-128450 GCA_010110895.2 Picea sitchensis
CTATCCCGAGCTTGTTGACTGGTCAGTAACCTTTTGGGGACCAAAAGGTCTTTTAGTGGGGAGGTGTGATCCAAAATCGGATCCAGAAGCCTGACAAGGCTAAAAAATGAAAGTGCCCGGAATCCGACGAAACCAACACCATTGCGTTCCTCTCGTCTTCCTGATTCCGACCATATATTTACTTCGCCAAATGGGCTTCATATGCGAACGATATCGCGTTCTGTCTGAAAACCCAAACAGGCAAAAAAATGGGTGACTGTACAGTCTGTACAGTGCCACGTGGCAGGCTGACTGTACAGGTCGTACGGTTGTACAACTGACGTGGTAGCTCCTGGAGATGACACATGGCAGGTGACATAGAGTACGACAGGTACAGTTGGACCAGTCAGAGGGTGACACGTGTCACCACTGTAAGGGTGACACGTGGCACAGGCTGACGTGGCAGACAAGTGGCAAGGCTGGCAGGGTACGTGGCAGACACGTGGACCATTCGATGCTCGACAGGTGGCAAAGTCTGATTGGTTGGAGAGGTGCCACGTGGCCTAGTCATGGGCTTCCACGTGGCACCCTGTGGTTGGCTCGTGGTTTGTATAAAATTATATGGTCTCCACCGGGGTCGAACCCCCGACCTCTCCTCCGGGCTATGGACTGGCAGGACCGGGCTAACTGCCCGCTCCACTGGTGGGTCTTATTAGCTTTATGGAAATAATTGTATTTAACTTGATTCAAAGTTTAAATGGAGGCGGAAAGGGATGGGGCTTAGCCCCAACCCATGGTTCGATATATATGAATGCGACCACATTTTTGGAGCGCGGGGGCCACGGATAGGGGCACACCCTCCGCCATAAGACCAACAATGAGACCATGTAACCACCTCCACTAAAGGCACATACGACCAGGGCTATAACCGACAGTTGGGGCGCATATTTAGGACATGGTTCTATGAAATGGCGCAACATGACCACAGGGTTCGGGAAAGGGGGCCAGCGCACAGCCCTTTGGGATGGCGTTTGGCCACATGTCCATCCATACGACCGAGTTTAGGGGGCGCGCACCTAGTTTGGGGGGCTTATGCCCAAATTAAAACTAAAGTGGTTTTTATGCTATAGTTCTGATTTTTTTTATTTGATTTTAGCCTGCTATTAATGGATTTCGGTCATTTTTGGGAGATATTGGGCATTTTTGGAGCCCAAAGTTTGGGAGGAAGTTGGGGATGGATAAACAACTTCAGATCTATAAAAACCAGGCCTATTTGAAACCATAGAGGACAATCAAAGCAGAGTTATGCTGAAGGGAAGCCAAGCCAAAGCCATTTTTATGCAGGGAAGCTATTGAGGAGCAGACGCTTGCGGCCCATTTCTGGGAGCTCTGGACATCCGTTTTGCGTTCCGTTTTCTTTGCTGGGTTCTAGAGATTTGGAAGAACATGACCAGATTAGTCTTGTAGCCAATTGGCACTGTTGCGATGTACTTTTTATCTTTTGAAAAGAAATAAAGAAGCCTCCCCCACAGAGACAAAGGCCCAAAGACGTAGGCAATGTTGTGCCGAACTCCGTTATCAATTCTCGTGTTATGGTTTGCTGTTTATTATTTCATTTCAGATCTGCAAATGTGTATATGGCTGTCATAATTCCTCTCTTTTCCTGATTCTTTCATTAAGCTTTTCATATGGTTAATTAACACATGCAAATTAAAAAAACTCAACCATAGTCATTAAAAGATCCTACGGATCATGAATGCATGTCATATATATATAATTAATTATGAGATTGTTATTCTGCGAAGTAGCGCCTGACCGACCCGAAATGGGGGGCATTACAGTTTGGTATCAGAGCATTACAACTTCAGAAAGAAAGATGTGTTACAGGCCTCATCACTTCATACATACTCTCGAAGGCATACCAATGAATTGGTGTACAGACCAAGAATTGTGCAAAGGAACTACGACATGAATGACATTGCGACAAAAGTTCACAGTCACTTTCTCATTCGAGCATGAGAACCCCAACATAGATGCAGATGTTAAACGGATCAAAGGAGTAATATTCCTCAAAGAACAAGAAATAGAATTTATCACAGAAGAGCAACAATGGAATACTTAGACAGTCAAGGCACTGTTGTCATGTTACCTTGTATAGGAGGAAGCACCAAACGAAGACAATCTGCGCGATATTCAGATCAAAGAAGTAGAAGACGAAAGAGATGCGGAGGGCCCAACCATCGAATCAGAAGTCATTTCCACGCCAATCAAGGTAAAGAAAGTGAACATTGAGACAATTGAGCAGCCCAAAATGGCCAACATTGGAGATTACTGGGATGAGAAAACAATAGAAAGTATCGTAGAGTTGTTACGCGAATTCAATGACCTCTTTCCCACAACATTCACAGAGATGAAGGGTACAGCCGGAGAACTGGGAGAAATGAAGATACCACTCAGACCTGAAGCGAGACCTATTAGACAATGACCCTACAGACTGAACCCCATATATAAACAAAAAGTTAAAGATGAGATTGATAAGATGCTCAAAGCCGACATCATAGAACCAGTTGAGGAGTCAGAATGGATAAGGTCTATGGTAGTACAAGACAAGAAACAAGGAAGAGGGATCGAGATATGCGTCGACTCTAGAACGTTGAACGATGCATGCCTACACGACCCGTTCCCTACATCGTTCACAGATGAAGTGTTAGAGAATGTGGGAGGACATGAAACTTACTTATTCACTGATGGATTCTCGGGCTACCATCAGATTAAGATAGCACATGAGGACATACACAAGACCACATTTGCAACAAAATGGGGATCTTATCAGTACACAGTCATGCCGTTTGGACTGAAGAATGCATCAACAATAATCTGCAGAGTATTCATTGCTGCGTTTAAGGAATTCATCCATCAATTTCTTGAAGTATACCTGGATGATTGGACAGTCTAGAACCTGTTGAAAAATCATGTGGAAGTTTTACGACTGATGTTAGAAAGATGTAGACAGTGCCAAATATCACTGAATATCAAGAAATGCATATTTGGAACACCGTTTGGGATACTATTGGGCCACATAGTATGAAAACAAGGTTTATTAGTAAATTCGGCAAAGATCGCAGTCATTGTTAACTTTCCAGCACCAAAAACAGTCCGTCAGCTAAGAGCAACGTTAGGACACACATGATATTACAGGAAATTCATCAAAGGATATGCACATATCACAACACCAATGGAAAAGCTGTTAAGAAAGGATATGAAGTTTTGGTGGAATGACGAGTGTCAACATAGTCTGGATACCTTCAAGGAAGAAATGGTTACCACGCTGATATTAGTATTTATAGACTGGGAAAAGACATTCCATGTGCATGTAGATGCATCAACGATAGCACTCAGAGCTATCTTGGTGCAACGAGGAACATGAGACTTGGATCACCCAATAGCGTTCACAAGCAGAAATTTATCAGACTCAGAACATAACTATAACACGACAGAAAGAGAAGGCCTAGCCATGGTCTATGCACTACATAAATTCAGACATTACTTATTGGGAAAGCACTTTAAAATGTTCACAGATCACTCAGCCCTGAAATACATCGTCAAGAAGCTAGTGTCGGGGGGGAGAATCTATCGATGGTTACTACTATTCCAAGAATTTGACTTTGAAGTAATAGTTAAACTAGGGAAATTGAATGCAGGACCTGACCACCTGTCGAGGGTCACAAATGGAGAAGAACCTACGAATTTAGAAGACAAATTTCCAGATGCATAGTTGTTCTCAGTACAGATTGCTGATGAATACTTCACAGATATCATTCAGTACTTTAGTACAGGTACTGCGCCACAAGAATATACCACCATACAAAAGAAGAACTTAGTAGTCTGCGCTGCCGACTATCAACTGATTTCCAGACAATTATATAAAATGGGAACATATAGCATCTTGAGAAGATACACGTTAGAGAAAAAAAGACGAAGAGTCTTAGCAGAAACCCATGAGGGAATAACATGAGGGCATTATGCGGGTAAAGATACCGCGCATAAGGTATTGCGTGCAGGACTATGGTGGCCAATGATTCACAAAGACTCGAAGGAGTACTATCAAATATGTGATGTTTGCTAAAGGGTAGGCAAACCCAACAGAAGGGACGAGATGCCATTATGACTATAAGTAACATTACAGGCATTTGACAAGTGGGCAATAGATTTTGTGGGACCAATCAACCCACCAAAAAAAAGAACAGGGGCTAGGTACATTATCACTACGACAAAATATTTAACAAGATTGGCGAAAGTTTCACCAGTAAAATATTGCAGCACAGAAACAACAACATACTTTTTGTTTGAACAAGTAATCACTCGATTCATGTGCCCAAGAGTTTTGATGAGTGACCAAGGCACGCACTTCATAAACAACACCATCCGCGCGATGACTAAAGAGTTTGAAGTCCATCATCAGAAGAGCACACCATATCATCCACATGCAAATGGAACAGTGGAAGCCTTCAACAAGATTCTGGAGAACGCACTGACAAAGATTTGTAACGTCAACAGAGACAACTGGGACCTTAAAGTACCAGCAGTATTATGGGCATACATGACTAAATGGAAAAATTTGACATGGGACACACCATTTAAACCAGTGTATGGCCAAGAAGCAGTAGTGCCATTAGAATTTTTAGTACCCAGCTTGCGCGTAGCATCTATCACACAAATGACAGAATGAGGCGTAGTACATGAGAGATTGAATCAATTATTGACCATGGAGGAAGACCGAATCTTGGCAGGATTCCATCAACAAGTGCAGAAAGCAAGAGACAAATCTTGGCATGATAGACACATCAAGAAGAAAATGTTCAAGGAAGGAGATATAGTATTGATGTATGACAACAAATCATTACAACACCCAAGAAATATTAGAATGCATTGGTTAGGACCATACGAAGTAATATCTATCACAGACGGAGGCACTATATAGTTAAGAGATTTAGCAGGCGTAGAACTCAGAGGAATGATCAACGAGAGCCGATTGAAGTTGTACAAGGATAGTCGACCACCCACCGCGTAGTAAAAAAAATCATCAAAAAGGAAACAAAACTAAAAAGTATGCAATACACCAGAAATAGAAAGGCCACATGAATTTAGAAACACAAATGCGGCAAGGACAAGAACAATGGTTACATACAAAGGGAAACAAGTTGGAAAAATAAAGGTGACAAAAGCAGCATGACTGGACGAAACTAGGCGAAATTAAAGAGAGGAAAGGACCGATGAGATGATACATTAATCGCACCAACAGAAAATGAGACAACAGGAGTAATGGTAAGTATGAAATCACCGAAGATGCATTGAATCCGCAATTAAGGTGCATTTAACCCATAACCAAGAAAGCATACTCGACAAGCTTCATGGGAAATCCATACAAAACACGGATGCGGGAGCCCATAGTCTATTCACAAAGACAGAGCAAACATAGAGCGACAGAGGTGAAAGAAAACAGAGAGAGTTCACAGAGACCACAGAGAACGTTCGAGTCTAGCATCCATTTGATACTCACCATGATGACACCGCCCAAGCAAGCCAAAGGGAGCCAGACTACCCGAAAAACTAGAGTTCAAACCAGGTCATGAGGACAGGTCGAAGAAGGTGAACAACATCTACTAGAGGTCGTCAATGTCGATGAAATCCCATCCCAAGAGAGGATACCAGTACAACCCATACCGATATTGGAAGAAATTCAACAACCAACAATGGAGGCTACCAATGTAGATACGGCCGCAGTGGTGCAGGAACCGCAAAACCAGGAAGCAGAAACCCAAAAGGAGGTGCAACCAAAGAGTACAAAAGTAGCTCTGAATGCTAATGGCACGACGCCGAATCTGACAACAACAGTGGAGCCAGATGAGTCTCAAATGACCATATCATAACACTTAGTAGGGGAGATCATAAACAATCTGTCAGCTTGGTCAGAATGGCATACAAAAGAACAACCAGAAGCCACTGGAACATCGAGCCAGCCACCGCAACAGAAGGACAAGATACAGATACCAAGTTCACCCCGCAAGAAACCTGCAGTAGAAATCATTCTACCACGGATACTAGCAGGGGTACAGGTAGGACCAGAGCTACTGGGTCACGTCGGGAAGCTCAAATACTCAGACCATGATGTAGCAGACAAAGCCAAGTTCCCAAAACTTGTGCAAAGGGTCTTTATACAAACCATAGGCACAACTTATCTTGAAGAAATGATTAATCAACCATACCAGTGGGCAACTGGTCTAGAGAAAACATGAATCTTAGGTCTGTTGAACCTACCAAATTTTGGCAGAGGCCAAAAGGCAACAACATGCATCAAGCAACTGTTATTAGTCACACATGGAGGGGACATATGGCTGGACAAACCCATCCCCATAACTGTTGAGCTTATTGCACAAATAACAGGCTTACCAATTGATGGTATGGATCCCGCGTTGGTTATGGACGACAAATACTAGGAGAAAGCGCTGGCAGAAGAAAGGAAGAAGAAGTATGGCACCGCCAGGGGGATGAGAGGCATCATCATCAAACTGATTAACAATGTAGCCACATAATTGGGCGCAAAAATCTTAGCTTGCAAGTTGCTAAGAAAATTCCACAGGGAGGAAGTACCAGCTGGAGTCATTGCAGTTGCAACCCAGTGCGTAGAAGGAACCTCAATGAGCTAGGCACCATACTTATTGAACTTATTCCTAGAGGACTGCAAGGATGCATAGGACCTAGGCACAAAGTTCCACTACTCATGGATGATTACTTTAATAGCCTTCATGGGATGGTGAGAACCAGGCTATGTAGTTTTTTGTACCATACCACAACCAGCGGGAGTGAGGTATCTATTGCTGAAAGCAGGGTCGAACGCCAGGCATAAGAGGGAGAATGGGATCCTATTTGAAGCATACCTACTATAGATACAAGAATCCATCAACCGATCGTGGAGAATAACACCCGAGGCTGTTGCGCAATATGCAGACATCGCCAATTTCCAGGCCACATGACAAGCAATGAGGATACATGCAAGGCATGATCCAACTAAACAATGGCTATAGATGCGCTACTGCATTACAGAGGGTGATATCGATATGGTCATCAATGAATGGCCTGACGAATGGAAGATTCCAGCCATCACCGAGGAAGTGCCGAAAAGAACAGCATAAGGAGAGGCAAAGCAGGGGGAAATGCAGCCTCAGGAAATCCAAGTGCCCAAGCGATCAAGAATGGGCCAAGGCAAGCCAACATAGACAAATGAAGGACCAAAGAAGATAGGAACCCAGAAGGGGAAGAAGGAGAATACACAGTCGACCAATGAACAACAGAAACAGACTGAGAGAGTGTAGGAGACCGCCTCAAATCCCAACACACAGGAACTAGGGGGAAATAAGAGACTATCCACGCAGGCAGGAGGTGTGCGCAAGAAGTCAAAGGCACAACGAGCACCGCCATAATATACGATTACAGAGGACGATGGGGACATGATCGCTAGAATGGTCCATGATTGTCTAGCCGAGGACTTCGACCATGCAACACATCACAAGGACAAACTGCAAAAAGATATGGCATAAATGGGACAGTTCTTTAATAAATTCAGGGAAGTACAAATAGCAAGCAGTAGCAGGAGCATAGAGCCATCAACACCACAGACCGACGAAAGAGTGGAGGTAGAAGAACAAGATCTAGTCCACTCATTACCACACGCAAACACAACGATCTACATCACACCTAGCATGTTGCGCATGGATGAAATCATGGGGCATACACCCTTGAAGGATTTAAACTACATCCAATTGGTCTTAACACGGATGCCATCAAGGGAACTACACAAGTTGCAGGTTAGTGTCGACCACGAGGTACAATCTCGTGCACATAGAAACTTAGTCGAGTTACAACAAGCAACAAATAAGCGGGAGGCACTGGAAAAAGTTGGTGACCAGGCCAAGTTCAAAACTCAGGAGGAAAAATAATTCTGGAACGAACTGGACTGGAGAGTAGGAGGAATTTTTGAGAAACTTCCAAACACCGCACAAGGGAATGAACTTCCAGTAGCAGAAAAGATTGATCAGATTGTGCAGGCCATCAAGCAATATCAGAAGGAGATCGAGAATCTCCGAGAATAGCTCATACCCACCACTCCACCAGCAGTGAAGGAGCAAAGGAAGCATGAAGCAACATCGTACCTGCAGGAGATAGAGGAGCAGGTTAGCATAGTAGCTGACTTGTTCGATAAAGCAACACAACTTTGGACAAGGTTGGAGGAAGATACATAGGTCCAACGGTGGGACAAGGAAGAGGAAAGGATCAATGCAACGATCTAAGAGCTCAATCAGAAGTAGAAGACCATACTAATCCCAAAACGTGTCAAAGGGATGCATGAGATTAAGAAATTGTAGGCAGAGCTAATCTCTGCGCAAACCCAGAAACAAGAGCGTCAAGCTCAAATGGTGCCATTACAGGAGTAGGTAGCAGAAGTACTGGCACATGCAGAGGAAGATAAGACACAGATAGCACAGACCCAGGCAGAATGTGCAGGATTGCTGAGCGACGAAGTGAAAGTCCAGGTAGTGGACACAATCAAGGATAAGACCGCGCAGGCACTGACACAAACAACAGATCTAAAGGAAAAGTTCAATATGCTCACCAAGGAGATCGAGGAAGCTCAGAAAGATTAGGTGGCTTGGGATGTGCCACATGTCAGTGTTGGGGGCTTGTTGGCAACAGGCCTAAGTGGAAAGAAGGATGATCACGGGGAAATAAAGTGTGTAGAAATAGAAGTAATAGTTGGAGGAAAACATAGCACTCATGCATGGAAGAAGGCGTGCACAAGGAAAGCGACAGTTGGAAGGAAGAACAACACACACACACATGAGAGGAGGCCCTAACATCGGTAGGGTTAACTTGTTGGTAATGTATTGTAATGGCTGAAGAGCCAAAGATGTATAAATACCGATACTGAGGTATTATAGAGGGTTATGATACATAAGTATCATAAGTTGGCTTTTTGCATTGTTCATATTATTGTTACATCATAGATATGCACAAGTCGATGAAAATTGTAATGTTGTTATGTACTATTTTGTAAGATGTTGAGCTAGAGGAGAGGAGAGGAGAGAAGGAAGATCCAAGGATTAGATCGCAGGTTGAGGAGCCTGGTGCGATCTAGTTCGCCTCATATAGATCTTACCCATCTGAGGAGAATTGTAAGCGTGCTGCGCCGGATATGCAGAACCATCATAATAAAAGAGACAAGAGCTAAATCTCTGTGGATGTAGCCCGAGAGGGGGTGAACCATGGTAACATCTGTGTAATGGGATGACTGCATGCACATCTTTACTGTATTTTCAGTAGTTATTTGTTGTGCTTAATGAATGAATGAGTTCTTACATTGCCTGTTTAAACACTGTTGCGATATTGAGGGAATAAGTCGTGAATAACAAGAGGTTGCAATCACAAGTTATAATAAATGGTCAAGAATAAAGATCCCATATCTTGTGCTCAATCCTAGGCTATAAACAATGAGTATTACAACCACACATTTAAAGCTATCTCGGGTATGTGCATTCTATGTGTTGTGTTTCCTTTTGGTTTACCAGGAGGGCCAATAGTTTTAGAGGCCTTTGTTGGAAACTTGAAGGCCATGAACCCTGGTTCAATAACTTAGATGATAGAGTAGAACCAGTAATGAGTAACCAACAGGACTACAGGGAAATATTGTTGAATTTCCTCTTGTAACTTTTTGGGTGCATGATCAATAGATGTTGAGGGCATTGGAGAGTTATCAATAGGCTTCTTAGTCTTCTTGCCCAATGAGGCTGCAGGGGTATCAACAAGTTTCTTAGTCTTTTGTTCTTCTAGAGGGATATCTTGAGTAGGAGGGTTTGGAGTCTTTGGAGAATGGGGTTTGGATGGAGTAACAATCCCTAGATCAAGTGTCTTCTTGCTCGCCTTGATGGTAAGATGGGGGTTTGAAAATTGATAACTGAACTCATCCCATGTCTTCCCCTATTGCCAACTCGACTATGACAAGTAATTTGATGAGGCCGTGGTGGAATAGGCTGTTATGAGGATTGGCCACATTCTTTCATACTTGGGAAGACATCTTCTCAAGACTTTTCAAGAAGTAAAAAGGGAAATTCAATGGCTTATTGAATTGGAAATGAGCTAATAATCGAAAATGGCAGGCTTTAAAAAAATAATATCTACCTTCACAAGTGATAATTATGGTGATGAATATCAGAGGGTTAAATATCTCATCTTTAATATACTCCTTGGAGTATCCCTTAGCTCCAGAGAAATTTTGAAACTCAGGTTTGAAGACCCTGTTGTAGCTCACCCGTGGCAACTGGTGGTGTTTGAACCAACAATCTCCAACCCTTGGAAGCTTCGTGGCTGAGGAAATTGATTCCTCAGAGACCAAGAAGGTTAGAGATACCACACACGCCATCCTTTCTGTTAGCTCCCAAAATGAATAAGTCACTATGGTTTCATTTTGTGGTTGATAGCATGATTATTGGTAGTTTTCTCCATTTTGTTTTAAGTTCTTCTACTGGAAAAACTTAGGTTTTTAATTCATATCTTAGAAATAAGACAATCCATAAAAGTCTTTTCCTTAAAATTTCATGAAATGACTTTCAACAACTAATGCGTGTTTCAAAGTTGATGATTAGCTGGTGAAAGCGACGATTTTCAACAGTTAAGGAGCATTTCCCCATGGACCATTAGATGGTGAAAGCGCGAAACACGTGTGTTTTCTCCACGTTTTCAAAAATCAAAAGATGACATGCTCAACACACGTCATGTAATCATTATAAGGCACTGGTGAAAGAGGATAATGATGAAGATTCAGTTTTTTCACGTCTAAATCGGATTTCAAATCGGATCATAAGGCGAATGCATGCTTCACAAGATAATGGCGCTGGAGATGACGATTTCAAATTCATCATCATAGGTAAAGGAGCAGTACTACCCATCTAGTGACATCAAATCGACACTTCATATCCCCAACACACATTATCCACATGCATATATTATGGTTTCATTTCTGAAAAACAACGTTGAGAGTTTTCACCAGCGCCGAACCTTGGCTCAAACAACAAATTACAATGTTTTTGTGTGCAAAATTGTTTGTGGTTCGAATTGCAGATGGCAAGGAAACAAAGTGGTTCGTTGTTAAGGAAATAATTAGACAGTCTGTCCTTTCTACAAGCGCATCCAAAGGTGCAAAAACACTTCTCATACGCAGGCTGCATGGGATATATTGAGAAGTTACAGATTGACTGTCACCAAACAACAACTGAAGTGTTTGCTAAATCATACGATGGAAATAAAGCCTATGTCGGGTCTTTAGAAATCATAGTTTATGAAGCCGCCATTGCTACAATGAACATCTTACCTAGATCAAGCCAGAGTTGGTTCAAAACAACAGCAACCAAGAGCCTCAATTTCAGAGCATATCTTAAGGAAGAATTCAGAAATGTTGCATGGAAGAAAAGCATGCCAGTGTCTCATTCAGAGGATGAGTGGCAAGACTTGTTCAAGGGCATCCAACTCTATATAACATCAGAAGGCAGGTATGACAAGCTGATGCTATACCATTTCAATCTCTTAGACCATTTTACAGGGAAAACTCTCCTAAATTTGCCTTTCTTCTTGCATAAAGGCCTAACTAAAGTCTGTAAAAAGATTAGGGCTGAACCTTTAAGTATGAAAAACACTCTTTGTCATTTCGGCCTAATCAAAATGATAATCCTGGAGGAACTAAGACAAAAAGGAAGGACTTGGCAACATTTTCTTTTTTGGGAAGGCTTTGAAACCCAAACTCAGCCCATGAATGAGCAGAAGAGAGCTGGAAAAAGGAAATTGACTCCTCAAAGAAGCTCGAGGAAGAGGAGAACTCTTCCAGGACCACCAGAAGATAGGATTTCTGGCATAAAATCTCACAGGTCAAAGAAAAAGTTAAATTTTGAAACCACTTCAGAGCAACCTACAAAAAATAAGACAAATATCCTGAATATACCATACACAGACTCAGAAACAGAGCCAGAGCAAGAAGATGAAAGTCCAGCCATTAAAAGCCCTGAAAACTCCATGGAATTTGCACAGGATTGTGAGACTTTTACTCACATTGATGAAGGTGAAACATCAAAGAGCACAAAGTCAAATAAATCACAGAAAATCAAGCAACTTAAAGAAGTGATTGCTCAACAGGAGGTTTTAGAAAGAGTAATTAAGGAGAGATACAAAACG
>SNQJ01S0025715.1:14608-33146 GCA_010110895.2 Picea sitchensis
CTAAAGTCTATGAAGGTATACATACCCTACTCCCCTATGGATTTGAACTTGTGACCTCTTAGGAGGAAACACATGTTCTTAACCATTAGGCTCACTCAGGGTGTTATCAACAATATATATAACTTCCATATATATAACTTGATATCAACAATGGATCAATGTTTTTGTGTCATTTATATTACTTAATAAAATGTCAACTACATTATTTGAATGACAAAGGTGAAAATTGTTGTCATTGAGCACATGAGATGTTTGTATATCCATTCAATGAGTTGCTACTTGAATGCAAGGTTGTTTTAAATTGAAGTACCCTAGCAGAATTAGCTCGACCACAATAGTAATGGTGATGAGCTCAATTTAGCAAATACAATGTTTACTAATTTATGTTACAACGAGTTAATAAGCAAACTAAGATATGAATTCCATGCATCAAAAAGACATCAACACTATAAAAATTTGTGCAACAACTCAACTCTGGATTTTCATTACCAAAAGAAAATGTACAACGAAATATGAATAACACGAAGCTCTATGTTACACCCCTAACTATTATCCATGTTAACGTCTTCATTATTATGCTGGGATTATGGAGTAGCCGCTTTGTGACAAACTTAACCCTAGAATGGTGTTGAGAAAACAACAACTTCCCCATACTATTTTTGTCTTTGTCGTTTGAAGAAGGCAAAATGGATTGGGGCCCCTCCTTTTCTTTTAGACTTTTGAGCTTTCATAGACTTATCTTTGATTTCACATAGCTCATAAGATTTTTCATGTCATGAGTCTTTGGCACTCTTATTAGATCTCATCGAACCTTGGAAGTTTCTTTTGATCTTTTATTCTAACCTCTTTAGAGCAATTTTGCCTTTTCGCAGCTTTGAAAAACTTGTGAAATCTTCCTTCATTGCATCGCACTAAAACTTCTTTTGGTGTGATACATTGCATGAAAGTTCACTTTGGTGCAATACACCGCACCGCATGAAAACTTGTTTCTCTACAATACGAAAAGACAAAAAAAATGGAAAACTTGACATAGCACCCTCTCAAAGTTTTTGTCCCTTGTGACATATCGCACTCAAAAGCACTTTCCCTTGTGACACATCGCAACATTTGAAAACTTTTGAGGCTGCGATACATCTCACATAAAATAGTTCTCATCGCGATATATCACACTTTTTGAAGTTTTCATCTTTTGTGATGTATTGCGCTCAAAAACACTTCCCCTTATGACACATTGTAATCGCCAAATTTTGAAGCTCCATGAAAACTTATTTTTATCGCACTTCTCCTGTCACAATATGTTTCCTTTGTTGCATGCCGAGAAACTTTCCCAAGGTGTGATATGTCACAAACTCGACAACTTTCTCGAAGTTGCGCCACTAAGCCTTTATCTTGCCTCACTAAAACTTCGACACAATATGTTTCCTTTTTTGCATGCCGAGAAACTTTCCCAAGGTGTGATATGTCACAAACTCTACAACTTTCTCGAAGTCGCGCCACTAAGCCTTTATCTTGCCTCACTAAAACTTCAGCACAATATGTTTCCTTTGTTGCATGCCAAGAAACTATCCCAAGGTGTGATATGTCACAAACTCGACAACTTTCTTGAAGTCGCGCCACTAATCCTTTATCTTGCCTCACTAAAACTTCGGCACAATATGTTTCCTTTGTTGCATGCCGAGAAACTTTCCCAGGGTCTGATATGTCACAAACTCGAATACTTTCTTGAAGTCGCGCCACTAAGCCTTTATCTTGCCTCGCTAAAACTTTGGCACAATATGTTTCCTTTGTTGCATGCCGAGAAACTTTCCCAAGGTGTGATATGTCACAAACTCGACAACTTTCTCAAAGTCGTGCCACTAAGCCTTTATCTTGCCTCACTAAAACTTTGGCACACATGACAATTATGATTTGACATTTCATTTGGCATGTTAAAGGTTTAAAAGGGTGCAAAGAAGTCATTTTTGTTTGTAAAAGGACATTGGTTCATTTCTTTTTACCATTCTACATTCTCCTTGAGCACATCAATGACAAAGGAGTTCTTGAAGCACACATAAATAGGAGTTCTCAAAGCATGCATAAATAGGAGTTCTCAAAGCACACATAGATTCTTGAGGCCACCGAGACACATCAAAGTCGTACAAATTCTTCCCCAAGCTACCATTTGTCATTCTCCATGTAGGAATCTCACCCTTATCTAATATGAACTATATTATTTACTTCAATTGGCTAAAAGGAATCCATCATACCTCCTGCCACTTGGCTATTAAACCTCACAAATGACAAAATACAAAAATAATAAGGATAAAGTGGGGATTTTCCTTCCTTTCCACAAGCCCAAATTCTGTGTATGATCGTCGGGTGCTAGCAAACCCCACAACCAAACTCAAGTGTTCAACTCGGTTTTTTTTACCGGCCAACCAGCCCCAAAAATATCATGATTGCTAAGGGTAGTGGGTAACTCTCTTTCCACCAAATAAATTTCTCCATTATTCTCCCTGTGTGCTTGAAATGCATCCAACAACCAAGTGAATCCTTAAAACCTCTGACCATGGCCCAAAACCCATACGCCCCCCAAAGAAAATTAAGGTTTCAACCTTGTATGCATGGCAGTCATTCCTTCAATTGATATAAATCCTTTTGAGGTGCAAATCAAAACCCTAGCGTTCTTACAACCAAATTCCTTGGGAGAATAAACGAAACTCCCGCAACCTTTATAGACACATTTTCTCGCCAATATCCCTTTGCACAAAATGAACAATGAAAGGGGCTCCCTAAACTCGAGTGTACAATCAAACCCTCGAAGGCCAATATTTTCCCTTTTCCTAACCAGCTAAGACCACATAAACTCTCCTTGGTGCAAACTATGACTAATATGAATTTATCTAAAGGATACACTGAAACACCCATGTCAAGAATAGAGATTTCACCTAGAATAACTGACACTAGAAAATAAGAGCTTGCCAAACCCGTATTGGATATTTCCATATAGGCATTCTATTTCTTTGAGATAACATTGTAAATGTTTGTTGTTGATGATATGGATGAGTTGCATGATTCATATATGGCTTCTAATAAATATAAGAAGCAGAAGAAGCCCATAATTGAGTTGAGCCCAAACCGCGAGGAGGCTGAGATGGAGACAAAATTCGACATTCCAAGACCCATCTATGCTGACATCAAGTGTTGTATGGACCCTGGGACAATATTCAAGTGGGGATACTTGTAACAAAGGTCCGAGAGGAGACTTGCCCTAAAATGCCACTCCTCCCCAGAGAATCCAATCTAGATGAAGGGGTACATCAATCCCTCAAGCATTCAAAGTTGCACAAGGTAACTAGCCATCCTGTTGTGCTCCACTGAGCGGAGACTATTGCCTAGATCATTAATTGGGAAAAAATTGTTCATAGGTTGATCCATGACACCAACAGAAAATCCATTGCTTTGTTTCAAACATCTACTCTGGACATATGCTACAAATTTATGACAGCAGAAGTTGATCTCAATGATGAATGGATGTTACAATTCACTTTGAATTGTAGGGATGTCATGAAAATTTGGTGGTCACGTGGAAAATTATTCAGAGAGGAGAATAGGGACATACCCAACCAACCTACTGGGAACTCCATACAGTATCACATTAGCTCTTCTAAGCAGGTTATATGGTGAAGAGGATGCTACCTAGTTCAAAGAATCATATGTGCCTCTAATTTATGCAGTCACCAAGACAAGCACACTATTCAACTAGGGAGAAATCCTATATGTTACTTGTTGATGTTTTTGGTAGCTGTGGGAGGTATTCCCTCCTGGACAACTTTTCGTAGAGAAGAAGAAGATTCCAAAAGTCAAAGGAAGACCGTTGAATAGTTGAAGAACACCTCGAAAGAGAAGTTGGCCCACGGGAAAATAATAAAGAAAAAATATACTTTCCAGGAAGAGAAGTCAGCCCACAAGAAAATAATAAATAAGAAATATACTTTACCGGAAGAGAAGTAGGCCCACAAGAAAATAATAAAGAAGAAATATACTTTCCAGGAAGAGAAGTCGGCCTAGAGGAAAATAATAAAGTGGAAATATAATTTCCAGGAAGAGAAATCAGCCCACAAAAATAATAAAGTAATTATGAAGACCTAGAATAAGAAGTTGGTCCTAGACAAGCACCCGGATTAGTATAAATATAGGGCTAGATCATTTTATTTGTATAGTTAGATAGTTCTCCTTCTGCAATGTGCACTACGCAACTAGTTGTTGCAGTTGTGGCAGTTTCGTTATTTATGGGTTTTGGTTCTCTTGGAGAGTGTGCCCCACTTGGGGAAAGATATTATTGGTGACTCTTGGTGGTCTCTCTTATGTTCTACCTCTGGAAGAGTTGTGCTAAGGTTGTGTGTTGTTTCCTAGTTGCTTTGTGCCAGTTGTCAGTAGCAGTTGCAGTTGCAGTTACAATTGCAGTTGCAATTGCAGTTGCAGTTACAGTTGCAGTAGCAGTTTCAGTTGCAGTAGCAGTTACATTTTCAATTGCAGTTTCAGTTGTAGTTACCAGTTACCAGTTACCAGTTACCAATTACCATTTGTGCTAGTTCTATGGTGCACTATCTTTCTCTAGTGATGTGCTTATCTTGCGCCAGTTTTGTGGTGACTCAGTTGTCTACCCTCACTAGGGTTTGACTAGAAGAAGAGATAAGTATTTGTTATCAGGGTTTCTTCATTGTTGGTTTGCTCTTGTGAATAGAGCTTGTTCATGGTTGTATTGGAATATTAGAAAGATTCTCTCTAAGAAAAGTTGGTTGGGTTTTTCCCAGGATAAATATTTGTGTCTTCTTGTGCTTGTTTAGTTGTTGCTTATATATTTCAGTATATGGTTATTGAATGTTAAAAGAAGATAAAAATGTTATGGTAAATCTAATGTTAACAAAACTAATGAAAATCTAACATGGTATCAGAGAGGGTTTCCTTCAGAATAGTCTAACCACTAGAAGGAAGATTGTGAGATTTGCCACATTGTTGAATTTTTTTCATTGCATAGTTTTCTTTTGTCAAGCTCGTTGAGCACTTATTATGATTGGGACAAATTTTAGCATAGACCAGCTTGCCTTTCCCTAGTGCACCTCTTACATCTTTCAGATTGACCTTCCGTCAAAGTTGATTTTTTAGGGTTTTAGGCTTGTTGACATTTTCCTAGACATTGAACCTTCTGATTTAGATTTCTAACTTTTTCTTGTTGATGTAATGTCTCAGATTAGAAGACAAAGTTGGATGGTGCACTTGTATATAAAATGAGGGAGTTTGCAAGAGATGTGATTTGGAAAGAGGACATTTATCCAAGCAGTGACAGTATATCCAAAGGGATCTTAGATCTAATGCACTCAGAGGAAGCCCAAGATTTGAAGGCAGCAGTGACAATGTCTTCTACAATATATAACAACTCAAATGGGACAACAACAACTAGGCTCCAGGTTTGCATATCATGTTTGATATTTTATTACGGCAACTTAAGGAAGTGTTGTAACTAGAACAACAGTCTTTAGAAGACTATTACTGTTGAGTACCATTGCTATCAAATGTTTAGTAACAATTGAATATTGTTGGTACAATGATCATTATATTCATTGCTCATTATTAATAATGCACTTATTTACAAAATGAATTGATCTCCTCTAGGAGATGTTCTTGGTTGTTGACCTTGTCCCAGGTAGATTATCTTGCAAATTCCATGGAGGTTACCAAGGAGATGGTGTTGTTCTTATTTCTTGTTTTGGGTAGGTTACTATGGAGGAATGATTTGTCACAACATTGGAAGAGTGTTGAAGGGTGTTGTTCTTATTTCTTGTTATTGTATTTTAGTTTGGATCTTGTCCCAGGAAGGTCACAGGTGATAGCTCTAAGAAGGATCTATTATGATGATTATTCTCGTTCTTGTTTTTATTATTGTTCTTATCATAAGAATGTTGTTCTTGTCTGCTATTTTCCCTTGTTGTTGCTCTTGTTTTGGGTGGGTCACGAGTGATAGCTCTGAGAGGGAGCTATAATGATAATTGTAGAAGGAAACATATTAGATGGTCTCTCATTGAGACATGGAGTAGATTATCCATACATAGAGTTGTGTACATGACCGTACACATTTATGTAACGAAGGAGAAGAGGACGAAGTCAGAACCTTCTAGCAAGAAGGGTACTTTTGTGGGATACAGAGCATCTCATATGGAGATTGATTGTGAGGAGCAGAAGGCTCCAAAGGATGATCATACAAATCCCTCTAGTTCAATTGATCACTCTTCATATCATCAAGAAGAGTCAGTAGAGCCAGAAGGAGCTATCTAGAAATGTTGTAGTAACCAGGAAGAGACCAACATAGTCCCGTGATACTTTGTAGGATGCAAAGGGCATGCAATTATATGGCATCGATGATCCATAACATGAGGAGGAGCAGATGGCTCCACTCATGGTGAGGCAGGTGGCCCCACCAAGTACCAGCTCAGAAGGAGCCAGAGTTCAGAAGGAGTCATCCCTCAAGATCCAGTAGGGAGGAGAAACCTCCCAGTACAGTTCATATGAGACTAGACTTCAGAGGAAGTCAACAGATGTAGAGGGAGTAGATGGCTCCAAGATTATATAGACTCAAAGGGATTCAAACCCCAGAGGGAGCATACTGACTCAGAGTGAGCCTGATCTTAGAGAGAGTTAGTCGAATTCGAGGGAATGGACCATGAGAAGACCTTTTCTCCAATCACTTGGTACACTTCCACGAGGACCATTACTTGCTAGAAAGAAATAATGATGGACTCTACTCCAGAAAAACATATCCCAAAAGATCAGAATGAGACAATAGAGCTAGATATACCTATAGATCCACCCAGAGACATTACAATTACCAAAAAGAGACCAGCATGGCTTCATAACACTTTGCAGGAAGCTAAAGGACATGCAACTCTGAGAGGCTCTTTTAGAGAGAGCAAGAGACCACACAAGTTTTCCAGCTATGTGGCATTGATGAGTAAAACATTGATTCAGAACCTTCCACTTTTAAGGATGTTGTTAAGCAACAAGTGTGGAAGGATGCCAGGATGGAAGAATACCAGTCCATCATGAATAATGATGTGTGGGAAGTGGTTCTGAGACCAGAAGGGAAGTCAATAGTGACTTCCAAGTGGATCTACAAGATCAAGCATGTTGCAGATGGCAACATAGAAAAGTACAAAGCGAGATTTGTGGCTAGAGGATTCTCCGAGAAAGAGGGATAATATTATGACGAGACACTTGCTCAAGTTGCAAGGAGAAGTGTACATAGAGCAGCCATAATATAAATGAGAAGGAGTCTCATGTCTACAAATTGAAGAAAGCTTTGTACATACTTAAGTAGGCACCCAGGGCATGGTATGCCAGAACAAACAATTATTTGATGAGCTTGGGAATGGTTACCCCTTGATATTGGATGACCTGTTTCTTACAAGGGATGAGAATATCACAGATGGGTGCAAGAGGGAACTCACTTCAGAGTTCGAAATGAAGGATCTGGATTTGATGGGATTAGAGGTGTGGAAAAGACCAAATGATATTCTCCTTATCCAAGTAAAATATACAGTTGAGATCCTATAGAGATTCGGGATTATGGATTGCAAGTCCATGGCCACACCTATGGTTATGAATCTGAAGCTCATGAGTGATTCATCTTCGAATTTGGTTGATCCCACGATGTGGAAACAGTTGACCGGATCCTTGATGTACATGGTTAATATTAGGCCGAATATATGATTTGCAGTGAACACATTGAGTCAGTACATGGTTGAGCCTAGACAAGTACATTGGATAGCAACAAAGCATGTGTTGAGGTACTTGCATGGTATAGTTGGATATGGACTCATATATGTCTCGGATGGTGCATTAAAGTTGTAATGTTATACAGACTTTGATTGGGCGGAGAGTGTAGTAGATTGGAAAAACACATTAGGATGTTGCTTCAGTTTGGGATCAGGATTGATCTCATGGTTAAGCAGAAAATAGATGTCAGTGGCACTCAGTAAAATAGAGGTAGAGTATATTGCAACAAGTGTTGCAAGTCATGAAGCAGTCTGGCTTCGAAAGTTGCGTGCAGGGTTGTTTGATCTAGAGTTGGAGCCAACTTTGATATATTGTGATAATCAAAGTTGTGTGAAGCTTTCAGAGAATCCAGTCTTTCATGACAAGTCAAATCATATAGAGATCAAATACCATTACATCTGAGACATGGTGTAGAGAGGAGCAGTGGAGCTCCAATACATATCCACAGATGAACAAATAGCAGACATTCTCACCAAGTCTCTGTCTAGAGTGAAGTACGAGTACATTAAAGACAAGCTTGGCGTGATGCAGAATGTCCACCCTCGTTAAGAGGGAGGTGTGATGTTTCTCCTCCAGCAGGCTTCCCTTTTGGCAAAGGGTTTACCAGATCAGTCACGTGGAGTGACTAAGAGAGTAATGTAGTAGTCTTTCCCAATAGATTGGTTTGAATGATACTACTAGGAGAGGAGAAGCATCATTGCATAGTCATGGAGACTATTGGACTACATGGTAGTAGCTTTGTAGCTACTAGTTGATTGTAGATTATGACTATGGTTGATGGCATGGTAGTAGTTGTGTGCTACTAGTTGATTGTTGCATAGTCACAGAGACTATTGGACTGCATGGTAATAACTTTGGAGCTACTAGTTGATTGCAAATTATGACCATGGTTGATGGTGTTAGCACTGAAAGTCACCCTCAGATTGCGGAAGGATAAGCCCGGTACCCATCAAATTTTTTGGTGGATGTTGGTTTTATATGAGTGGAGGTCAATGGACAAAACTCAATATATGAATGATGTTCAACACAGAACTAGACAAGAAATGCACAGGGAAGTGAGGGCCACAACTAACTTCAGTCAGTGAATTGAGTTTAAGTGTGAGCAGAGGGAAGACTTAGTAAGAAAGGTGGACAAGACTGCTATGGGCATCATGCCTTCAAGCAACAAGGAGAAGAAAAACTCAGACTCAAGATCACTCTTAATCTCAAGCTTCAAACACTGAAATATGTCCAAATAACACAATCACAACAACACAATGATAAAACCTACATCACCATGCAGCTACGACAACTCGATTGAATCCTCCATGCCCGATCCATTCGTTGTAAGAGGGGAAAAGATCACAAGGAAGCTGACTAAAACTGGTCACGATATTGCTGCAATCAAACCTACATTACAACAACATAACAACCCTTAACTGGATCCTCCATTCCCGAGTGTTTTAGCACAGTTTTTACAAAGAGATGAAAAGAGGTTGACTTCAATTAATCTGAAAGTCTCAAATCCGATACATAACCAGAGAACAGTTTTGGCATCAAAACATTACAAAATAGGGAGCTCTGCTCAACCAATTGACGACCTTAACAAAATATTAAAACTATTTATTTATACTCATAACAATTTGCCACCACCAAGAGTGTGACCTGGTCACAACAATCAAAGCTTTGCGTCGGCGAGTTCTTCTGTCAAACTGAACGTGCAACCCTCTGTCAGACATGAGCTCAGATCAACATGGGTTTTGTAGGAAAATCTGCCTACATGGGTACCACGAGCTGATGGTTCAGTCCCCACGGTCAGACCTTCCATGCCTTTCATTTATGGAGTGAGTCGAGGTTTCAACCACCAACTCTATTTTCATTAATTGCCTTTTCTCGGGATTGCAACGCGACTTAATGCTTAGGGGGCGGCCACGCGCTGCTCTTAGAAAGGATGTTATACGAGCACGTGATTGCGGGGCCACTCAAAAGTGGTTTAGGTTCAGACCGCTTTTGGGCCCGCAATCCATCACCTTTCGCCACAGAACACTTTCGCTTTACCGTGGTTTCAATTGTGGGACAACTCAATAAAATTATCACCCAAGCATGTTACATCCCTACAATAGACTATGGCCACTAATCTGGTCACGATATGAGATCTAGGCGCACCGGCTAGATTTGGTCCACCAAGCTTACTTGCCCACCAACTTTAGGATTTGCCAAAAGTGTGCTTTGGGGTTGGGTGCTACTTTTGGCGCTGAACAATAACACCTCCCAGAGGAGGATCTGATGTGGAGGGAAGATGTCACCATGTTGATGTGTCGTGGATGGAGAGGTAACATGTGTCACTTGAAAACAGGTTGTAGGAATGCTTGAGAACGCTTGAAATGAGTGCCATGTGTTAGCACTGGACGGATTCCATGTACTTGGTGCTCCAGGGCTCAGGTGCTAGCTCCATTTCCTTTGGCTCCTTCCCAAATGTGACCTAGGGCTATGATCTTATGCCAACCCGTGATTGCGAGCATGGCCACGAGTGGTTTGAAACCAAACCTCTTTTCTCCCCGCAGTTCACAATGAGACACCACGTGTCCCTTTCCCAAAACAGTAGTTTTGATTGCGGCCCGCCCTCCAAATTTTAAAGCTCAAGCACCTTCTGACCCCGCAATGGAGCGTGGCCACTGATCTTGCGATCCAGGATGAGGCCCTTTGATCAATGACACAGCTTTTTAGATCGATGGATCAGATCTTCCTTTTCAAAACAATGACCGAGATCTGCGTCATGGATCGGCCTTCAGGAATTTCAATTCTCAAACTCCATTTTGCTCCAAGCAAAACCTCTAGGGCTGAGGATATGATGACGTGTGGCCCTCTAGAGATCAATGATTGAGATCCCTTCGTGGCTCCGAACTTCGAGAAAATCAAATCTCAAACCTAGGCTTCCTAGTGCTTTTACCCGGAGCCATGGATCTAACACGTGTCCTCATGAATCAAACGACCGAGGATTACTTCGGGCCTTTGTCCGGAGCTCACGGATCTATGCCACATGTTCCCGCTAATGGGTGGTCCAGATGACGTGGTAGACGATCGGATGTCCTGGAAAGAGTGCCACGTGACATGCCTGATGAGACTGCCACGTACTTCAACTCTTCGAGACTTCGACGCTTCGGGCTTCGGGCCTTCGAAACATTTAATATTTTGACGCTTTTCTCATTTCAAAACTCCCGAAGCTCATTTCCCCAAACACTTGGACTAGATGTTGCTTGTCCCCCTCAAGATCAACAGCTCATGCTCGCTTCGGGCCTTCGGACTTTGGACCTTTTGCTCTGGCGTTATACTTCGTGCGACTTTGAACTTCCGAATGCCCGTGAGCCGCTGATTCGAACTGCTCCTGGAATCTTCCCCGCTGAAAGGTTAAAACTGCCAGCTGCTTTTAAGCCCGAAGTGGGCTGCTTTGAATGTCTCCCTCTGTGTCCAAGATTGCATCCTGCATGAACAAGGATTTGGGCGACTGACTGTGGGCTAGGAAAACAGGGAGACCAGTGATTGAAAAAGGAGAAGAGTGTTCATCCTTGGAGAAAAACAGAGGGGATTGGGGCCAAGATTTCACTCGGGTAAGATATTTAAGGAAAACCAAGGCGCACAAACGAACAAAGGAAAACAGAGAACAATTTACAAGCTGAAGGGGGGGNAAAAAGGATAGAGATAGGAAAAGACTATAGATTCGGGTATATCGATACACACATACGACCATTGACAACCTTATGTGATAACATTTGGCTCCACAAGGGATGGCATGCTCCCTGCGAGATGCCAAGAACGCGCAGTTTCAATGCCTTAGTTGTTGAGCTATGGAGTCTAGCACAAAACTTTCGTCGAAGAAAACAAGGAAATATGTACACTACTCTACTAAAAAATGAAAATAAACACATGGGCTCCAGAAGGAACTTATTTATGTACACTCCTAGACTAATTGATTTTTACAAAGTGCTAGGTGAAAGCAAACTTCCACCATAGCCACCGAGACTGCTCAGTAATAAAATTCTTCTCTTTTCTGCAAATAATCCATAAAAGGTAAGGGAAGTATGGCAGCACAAAGAAAACATGTATGGGAAAACTGGAAATACCTCCAAATGACGATAATATGAATAATTTTGCAAGTTCCAATGCTTTTGGAAAACACAACTCCATATACAACCCCACAGGGTCACAAAATTTATAATCAGGAAAGCTCAACTGGTAAGAAATTACCTCATGTACTTCATTGTTGCTCACCTGTTGTTCGAGGTTATCAGAGTGTACAGGTGGGTAGAGGACTGATGCGGTTCGGCTGATCCAAGGTGATATTTGCTTATTTACAGGTTTAAGACGAGAGATGAACTGCACCTCTAGTTCCTCCATTTTTCCTTTGTCTGCTATGAAAACATCTACTAGTTGAGAGTAAGAAGTCTCTTCATGTGTATCCATGGATGGCTCTTTCTCTCTATCATGCTGCTCTTGGTAGGAGCTTTCACTTTCATAAGAAGATTGGCAGCTTATGCTTTATGCTTCTGAATACTCTTCAGGGGTAGGTGAGCCCATAACTCTTTCATTTTTATCCTCTCTTTCTCTCTCAATCAGTTCTAACAAATTATACAAATTAGAAATTGCCTGGATTCTCTGATACCATGTAGAAATTTTAATACAAATTATGTATTGCCTGGATTCTCCCGATCTAACAATTATATGCCACTTTTAAATACATAATCACTTCTACAAAATTCTTGTGGAATTTAAAACACTATCGCAAATTGCAATATCAAGAAGAAAGATCAATCACACATAACATAGATGTTTTACCGGGAAAGCATACAACTAAAAACCCCACTATCATATATTATGTATATATCATGGATCATGAAACAATCTCATACAAAAATCTAATCCAAGAGATCTCAGTACAATATACAATCGTCTCACACTGTCATACAAAAATTGGCAAATGCATGTGCCAATTTACTGCCTCCAGACAACCTGCCTCCTCTGTGCAATCCCTGCTAATGGAAAACCCTGCAATGAATGAATCCCTCTTGCCTAGGCTGCGCATTCCTCATGGGCACATCCAATGTGTGTGTGATTGCATGAGTGCACTCACTAATGTCACAACTGATAGTCAAATTGTCCTTTTCACGTGTTATCTCAACTGGGTCTCCACTGGATCTGACATGCATGTAGTTAACAGTGGTAAATCATCAGTTTCATATGAGACCACTGATTGTGAATTAATTCACTGATCTCTCACTAGTGTAAGTTCAGTTACAACTAGTACAACTGAGCTTAACTCACTTAACTGAGTTAAACTACTTTACAACTCACATAACTACACATATAACTCAGTTACAACTTTGAATCACTCAGTTACAACTAATTCGACTTGCATGTCCCACCAATCAACCTTTGAACTCGAATTTCCTATAGCTAACTGATTTTCCACTTCAGTTAACTATTTCCAAGTGCTCATTGAGAATATATTAATATTTATTGTCCAACTATTATTAAGAGATAATAATAGTCGACATACATCTATAAATAGAATTCACTCACCATCTATAAATAAACATCATCTATAAATAGAATTTTCTCATCATCTAAAAATAAACTTCCACCTAAAAATAACATGAGGCTCCATCCTAGTGTAGGTGCATAATTTTCACTAGGATCTTCTTGTTGAATTTCAACACTCCCTCTCAACAAGAAAGGGATTATCCTTCACCCCGATACTATCTCTATGATATTCAAATTTTCTCCTGGTGAGTGCCTTCATCAAAATGTCTGCATCCCGATCTTCCGTAGGAATGTACTGAAGCAACATGATCTTCCGCTGCACACAATCTCTGATATGATGATATCGGATATCTATATGCTTAGATCTATCATGAAACACAGGATTAATCGAGAGTTTAATACAACTCTGATTATCACAATGAATCACTATCGGATCTAAATGAGAACCAAACAAACCAACCAAGATCTTTCTCATTCAGATAGCCTCACATGAAGCTTGACTCGCTTTCATGTTGTTGGCACAGGGGCAGACCCAGGGTTCAGCGCTACAATAGCACACCAACAAAACCCTAACTATCGACCCTTTAGACAACACCTGCGAAGCAGATGAAGTCTCACCCGAGGTAGAGGCAGGGGTGGTTACATGACTCATGTGTCTGCAACCTTAGCTTGGACACATATCTGTGATTATAGTACTTAATAGAGCACTTTAGCATCAACAGTTCATCAATATTCAACCAATAACTACTGCGCAGATAGAACAAAGCATCACATCGTTCACTCAGATCTAATGTATTTAAGCACTTTATCATAAACATGCAGGTTATATCTAGCAGATCAAGCACTAAGCACCCTCATATAGGTCAGATCTAACATTCTTACACATCATTAGCAAAAAGCATTAGCAGATTTACCTATATTTATCAAAGCACTTAGCAAGAGAAGTTATAAACACATCAAGACAAGCACAAAACAGAACAACACAGTGTTTACGTGGTTCACCCCCACCCTGGGGCTATGTCCACCAACTCTTCTTCTTTATTGTCTTCAATCAATCTGTTACAAACACAAAGCCTCAAAACCCTACTTCGCCTAGGAAATGATATATGTGCACCTCGCTAGATCATCCTTCCTTGCATTATAGCACAAAGCACTTCACAGTCTTTTACAATACCTTGCACCTAGCTCTACAAGTCTCGAACAATATGCACAAAGCATCTACAAACCATACTTGCACTTAGCACTTAGCTTATCAGCCTTACATCACATAAATCATCTTTCGTCTTCCTTTTTCTTACATAGCCTAGACATCTATTTATACATTACAAAATAGGCCTAAACATGGGTAAACCCATGGGCCGACATCCCATGCCCGTTACATAATCCCCAAAACCCAAAAAGGACCCAAAAAAGGGGTCAAGATTCGTGATTGCTGCTTCATCTTGCGCTCCTCCTTCGATAGGCCGGTTAAGTTCGAAAATTAGGTCAAACTTGACCAGATCCCTCAAAACTTGGTCAAGGGCCAACAAGCCCCCAACACTCACCCGTGACTTGTCCCAAGTCACTCTGATGTAGGAAGTTCTGCTTCGAACGCTTTGAGCTTGGCTCGAACTGCTTCGACCTGTTGTTGTGCTACAAGCTCTTGTTCAACAAACTCTTGAATGACTGCATCATTCACAGGTCCTTCCAGACACTATTCTGTTGCGGTGCTAACCTGCTCCAGTTCTGTGCCCTGGCTCTCGAACTTTAAGAACAATTGGTAAGCCTTGTCTTGTATAGGTTGGAGTCTCTGAGTTACTTCCATAACTCTGCTTTGGATAGCATGGATCTGTTGCTGGGCGGTTTGCTGCTCTTGAGATCTCTTTATTCTCTCCACAACTGTCAAGGCTTTCAGCTGTGCCTGTAGTGTTTCTGTGTGCTGCTTCGGCTCCTGGAGCTGCGACTCAAGTGCCTGCAACTTTGGGTTCTCGGTAAGTTTCCCATATGTCTGAGCACTGCGATCAGGGAATTTCTTGCATTCTAAGGTAAGGGACTTTAGCCTTTCAACTGTGCTCCTGGCATTTGCTTCTCTTTGGTCCTTTAGTTCCAATGGGGTCTCGGGCACATTGCGTAGTTATATGTATGTGATGCTTTGCTGCAATTGTTGGATCACTTCTTCATGTTGTGGTACTTGCTTCATGACTTCATCCTCTGTCTTTACTTCTACGACAGTCATAGAGCACAGTGCTCTGTTGATCTCTTCCTTCACTTCGAGTTGCTCGACGAGCAACTGTTCCTTGCCTTGCTGCAGCTGTGCCTTTTCTTCATCGAACTTCGCTTGGAGAACACTCTTTTCCTATTCAGCAGCACGACGTTGTTCTACAAGTACTCCCTGTACTTGTACCAAAGCCTAGGTGGCTTGTTCTGTTTCCTCTTGTGCTCATCGAAGGTGAGCTTCGACTATATCAGCGAGCCGGTGGAGTTGGGTTGGCCCATCTCCCGGTTCTGGTGTTCCCAGGGGCACATGCACAGTGGAGACTGTGTGGATGGACTGTAGTGCCTGCTGCACCCCTTGGAGTTCAACCTCAATTCTATTGTACATCTCCTCCTGCTTACCTTCTTGCTTCTCTGCCATCTCCAATGAAGCATCATTCAAGGATGTTGTGATGAAGTTGAAATTATTAGAGGTGAGGACGGTCTGCATCTTAGTTATAGGGGCTTTTGATCTCTTCAGGGTGAAAGTTTTTTGGTGGAAACCTTCCTTTTCTTCGAGGGGTCCTCCTCATCTCTAGGCAGTGTTACTTCGCCTGTCTTCTGTTCAGTTTTTGCGCCATATATCTCTTCGCCATCACCCCCTCCCTCTGGTGATATCGAAGCAGTCTTCACCGAGGCATTGCTTAAATCTTGTACTTTGTCAGTCTTCTTTGTCTTGTTGGGTCTCGGTGTATCATGTGTTGTTTCTGGGCTATCGATGTCGGACATCTCCGCAGGGTCTGCTGGAATAAGGAGGTCAATGGACCATTACTTAGTAATCTCCTCTAAGTCCTCCTCCACCATCTTATAATAGGATTGAAGTTGTTGCTTGTGTTTGCCAGCGCGCGCTATGATGTAAATGAATTGTCGATCCGCGCCGAACTTCATCAAAGCGCTGAACCGATGTAGAGTGTTTGGAGTTATGCAAGGCGTGGACTGATGGTTGTCTTCAACTAGTTGTAATATGTATGGAACATGGAATTTGACTGCCATTGCTTATTCATGTCACTTGAGTACCACAATGTACTGAACTTCGCGACCAATTGTTCAAAAGGCTCGATGTCCGGGAAGGTCACACCTTCTAGCATCTCCTAGGCAATGAAAGCAATCAGGATCAAGAGCCAGCTGAAATGGAATTCATACCCTTGATCCTGAGCTTCTTTGTATTCGAGTTCCGATTGGTTCGCTAGGTACTTCGCCCAATTCATTTGTAGGCCCTCAGTGCACTTCCTTGCGAGGTCGACTACAAAACCAGTCACTTGGGTGGGTCAGTTCTTGCGTACTAACTTTCCTGCAATCAATTGACAGGCGAGGCGCACTACGCCATTCTGAATAGAGGCTACCTTGTAGCCTCGCGTGCCCTTCTTGACATCGCCATAAGTGTCCTTGATCCTTTATGCGAGAGCATGGTCCATGGATTTTCCAGGATAGAAATCCTGTGGGTCGGGTCCTTGCATACTCAAACCCATGATCCGATTGATCAAGGTCAGATCAAATGTGATACGACGGTTTAGCAACAAATATCCGCCATGGTAGCAAGACAACATCAGGTTGACACATGCATTCACCTCTTGGTGTCTTCGAAGTGGGGAATTTTCATGACGTTGAGTAGGGTGGACTGCGCGAGGTTATGGGTCCATGCTTGGGGAATTAACTTTGAGTTTTTCCCTTTTGTTCTAGTCAGATACTTATGTGGGGCTAACATGTTGTAGACTTTGTGATATCCGAGGTTGAAGTCGCTAAACTTCAACACTGCGATCTTATCTTGGTCTGCTCTCACTGTGCGTATCCCCTTCGGGAGGTACGCAGTGACCAAGGCTTACTCGAAATCTCTAGGTACATTGTCGCGTCTTACAACACCGCTTAAAGGTGGTATATAGGTGGATAATATAGTCGAGATCAGTTTAGCATTCACTAAGTCATCCATGTGCTTAGTTCGCTTCTCATCGGATGACCGAGATGGTCCTGCTCCATGAGCAGTGGATGGAGAGGCTGGCAGTCCTCTCATGGATGATGCTTGTATATCAATAGACATCGACATGACTCTTTCAGTCATGAGGTTGATCAAAAATTCCTAAACAACTTTTTCTGCAGCGCTCAACTCGTCCGACATACACGCTCGGGGTTAATAATCTCAGGTTCAGGGGGTAGCTTAGACACAATAATGAGATAGAGAGCAGAAGCATGATGATCATTGTATAAACTCAACTTAGTCTACGGGCTCAAATTCTCAATTGGCAAAAGTGTTCTTGGTGTGTGGCGCGATGGGATAAATAGGTAACTCGACAATGGGTCGCTTGCAACGGGTATGAAGCCTTCATTAACTCGATTTTGTCCATTATGGCGCAGTCCCATCAGTCGGATGGCAAGCTGGCTGCCCATAAATGGATTTCTATCCGTTCGGAGCATTGATCTAATGGTTATAATGTCCCCAACGACTATATTGCTTCGCCATGGCGAAGTGCCATGTGTCGTTGTTTTGGTATCCTGGCAAAGCTCCAATTTTGCAATTTTTCCTTTTGCGAGGTTCCCTCTAGAGTCTTCTGCAATATGTCGATCTTAGCTCTCTTCTTACTTAGCTTTCTAGCCTTCTTCCCAGTGAGCTTCATCTTAGTATTCCTTTTTCCATTCTGATTTTTGTCTTCTTTTGACCTAGTCACTTCGCGCTGTTGAGATTCTTCCCTAGGTTTCCCGGATAATACTTCTTCTTTGTTTGTGATAGGTACTTCAATCTTCTGTGAATCCTCTAGTGTTCTTGCAACTTCGACATCTGTGTCTCCAGTGTTAAATAGTTTTGATCTGTTCTGTTGTTCTTCGATGCACTTGACGCCATGTGTTATAACCCTATAATTCATAGGATCATCTGTTGACTGGAAAATTTTCACTCTGGATGTATTTTGGCTTGCAAATAATATTTCATTTCTGCAAATTATTTTCAAGGAAAGGAAAAGAAAAGAAAATTCATGATTGTTGACGC
>SNQJ01S0025715.1:41412-71667 GCA_010110895.2 Picea sitchensis
CTCCCTGTGTTCAAGCACCCACTTGAACCTCTGAGGACAACAATCCTCCCTAGAACCTCCCAACCACCCTGAAATATAAATCTTTGCTTCTGAAACTTATTACAATGATATAATGTTCAACTGTGGCTTACCTGACTTATCACTGTTCTGTTGCATCTTGTTGCTCTTTATGCCACACTGCCTTTCTGCACATATCACTTGCACTGTCTGGTCTTCTTATTTTTATTCTCTGTGCACCATCTCCATTCTCTGCACAGTTCCTCTTCTGTGCTATTCGGCTGCTGCACTCTGATCCTTCTTCACACCTGAATCACCTTTACAAGAAACAATCACACCAACCTCCAACAGCAACAACAACAACAACAACACCTTCTCTTCTCTGTACTATGTATTTATATCTTCTTTGCACCTTGTGCATGCAATGTTTTCCATTCCTCTGCATGCTCCAACCGCGCCAATCTTCTCCACCTCTCGAGTGCTTTGCGTGATCTTCATCGTAACTCTTCAACTTCTCTGGTCGTTTTCCCAAGTGTCTTCTAGTCCTCTGGCTGAAACCATCAGTGGTTTCTGGTAGTTTTACTGTTGCATGCAACAGTAGCCCTGCGATCAATACTTGATCCAACGGTTTAGATCCAATCGAGATTTCATATATCACGATTTCGGCACTCTTGGCGTTCATAGTTTTAGTCACTTACAAATCTCGATCCCCAAAACTCCGATGTGGAGCTTATCCGGACTGACTCCTTCTCTTCCCGTGACCAAGGGCTGTGACCACAACCTTATGTCTCTCCATATTGTGATTCGTGAAACTCCGACATGGAGTTGAACCAATGGTCCAGTTATGAACTTGTTTCAACGGCCACGATTAGATCGTGATATCGCACATCGCGAAATCGGGATTCTTGTTGTATTGAGTTCTTTCTATTTTGAATTCGGGATCCCCAAAACTCTGATATGGATTTACATCTACGGTCCTGATCATTTCTGGATATGACGATCCAGATTTACTCGCGATTTCGCATATCGCGAAATCGGGATTCTTGTTGCATTGTGTTCTTTGCCTCATGAATTCGCGATCCCCGAAACTCCGATACGGGCTGTGATCAATGGTCCTGATCAACACTTGATCCTACGGCTCAGATCATTTCGTGATTTCACATATCGCGAAATCGAAATTCTTGATGCAATGAGTTCTTTGCCTCTCGAATTCGCGATCCGCAAAACTCCGATACAGACTTGAATCAACGGTCCAGATGTGATCTTTATTCAGCGGCTGCGATTAAATCGCGAAATCGCAAAATCGCAAAATCGACATTCCTGATGTCAAGTGACTTTGTCATTTCAAAGTCCTGATCCCCGACGCCTCTCCATCGACTGGAATCAATGGTTTAGATTTAACCTTAATATGACGGCTCAGATTACATCGCGATATCGCATATCACGAAATCGGAATTCCTGATGTCAAGTGACTTTGTCATCTCAAAGTCCCGATCCCCGATACTCTGCTGACATCACATGTGGTTTGACATGTGTTAAATACTGCCACGTGTCACTCTGATTGATGACTTACATGTGCCTGAAGTGTTGAATCTTCCTGACACCTGTCATTACCTGGTTGTGCCACGTGTCCCTAGATGATGTGGTCTGCTATCGTGAGTTGGATCGACGGTCTAGATCACATGTTGATCTGATGGTTCAGGTTCAGTCAAGATTTCTTTCATCGTGATTTCGGGGTTTCTGTTGTAATTGTTCACGGGACTTGTGAAACTCCGATTCCCGATTCTACGATGAATCCTCCTGTCGAGCTTCTCCCGGTGGCGCTTGATCGCTGCCACGCGTCCTTCCAAATGGACGGTCCTGATTATGTCGGGATATTGATACTTTCAATGTCCTAGTTCTCACGACCTTGAGAACTCCGATCTCCCGATGGCTTATCTCCCTCGTAGCTTCTGCAGATCTGACGGCTGTCGACCTTTCGGGAAATTTGAATGGGATCCAACGGTCACTGGATCTTTGTCTTCCTTCTCCTCTGCAAACTCCTATATCTTGAGCTTTGTTGTGCATGTTTTCCTCAATGTTGTTCCTCCTGAGCTTTCACGTCCGAATCCCCAAGGGATTTTATCCTTCTTATCCTGCCATCTCCACTGTTGTACTTGCCATCAATGACAAGCATACGCTACTTGTTAAACTTTTTCCAACAAACTCCAATTCCTTTCCCGAAAGCATCACATTCCAATAGAAATGTCTTTGTGAAGTCTGGGAGAGCTAGGACAGGGGTTGAGCATATAGCATCTTTTAAGGCTTGGAAGGCATGATTTGTAGCTGAAGTCCAAGTGAAAGAATTATTTTTAAGTAGGGAAGTAAGAGGAGCTGAAATCTTTCCATAATTATAAACAAACTTCTGATAATAGCCCGTTAAACCCATAAAACCACACAAACTCTTAAGATTTTTAGGGCGAGGCCAATATTTCATAGATTAAATTTTATTAGGAACCACATGGACACAATCATTGCCAACAATATGACCCAAGTATTCCACTTTTGAGGCACCAAAGGAACATTTAGGTTGTTTGAGTAAAAGTTGATGTTAGAGAGTAGATGGAGAACTTGATTCACATGGGAGATATGGGATGGCCAAGTTTTACTATATATGAGAATATCAACAAAAAAAACTAATAGAAAATTACGGAGAGAAGGATGAAAGACGTGATTCATAAGACTTTGGAAAATGGAAGGAGCATTACACAATCCAAAGGGCATTACCAAGAATTCATAATGACCCTCATGAGTGAGAAATGAAATCTTGGGAATGTCTTCTTCTTTCATACGGATCTGGTGGTAGCCAGAACGTAGATCCAATTTGGTGAAGTAATGAGAAACACTCAGTTCATCCAAGAGGTCATCAATGATAGGAATGGGGATTTTTTTTTTATTGTGAGTTTGTTGAGGGCGCGAAAATTAGGACACATGCACCAAGTACCTTTTTTCTTGAGTATCATGACCACATGGGAAGAATAGGGGCTAGTATTGGGATGGATAACACCATCGTCTAGTAATTCATGAAGTTTTTTCTCAATTTCATTCTTTTGGGCAAAGGGGTGACGATAAGGTTGAACATGGGGAGGAAGAATGCCCGTGATGAGAGGGATGGAATGATCATGGACTCCACAGGAAGGGGGAAGGTCTTGGGGGGTGGTAAAACAACATGGTGTCCCTAGAGGATAGATTGGAGGCCGGGATGCACATAAGGTGTATCAATAGCATGAATGGAGTGGAGTTGGGATATAATTCTCGAATGACCATTTTTGAGGATCTTTTCCATGTGATGGGAACTGATGATCTCAGGGGAGCCTGCGGTGATGCCTTGTAACTTACACGGTTGTCCCTCCTATTGGAATTGCATGGTTAAGTCTTTAAAATCCATGAGAATGGGGCCTAGAGTGCATAACCATTCGGCACCAAGAACAATGTCACAACCACCCATGTCTATAGAAAACATATGGGATTTCAGGTGATACTGACCAATTTGGAGTCACATATTTTCACATCATCCCCCACATTTTAGGCAACCACCATTTCCAATCATGATTTGAAAACTATTGACGAAACAGATGTAACAATTGACTTCTTAGGCAATGCGACAATGAATAAAGTTATGGGTGTTACCATTGTCCATAAGGATGATGACTTTCCTATTTTTTATGTAACCAATTAATTTGAGAGCATGTGGAGTAGAGAAGCCAGTGAGGGCATTAAGTGAAACCATCGGGTCAACGTCTGGTGGGTCAAAGGGTAGGGTGAGGTCAGAAAGAAGTGGTAGTTCCTCCAAAAGTGGAACACCAACATATTCTTCAGAAAGATCCTCATTCACAACCATAAAAATATTTTGTTCCTTACACTTGTGCCCGCGAAAATATTTGTCATCACAATTATAACAAAGACACTTGAGTTGACGTTCAACCATTTCATCCCTGATTAATTTTTGGATCTTGAGGGGAGTTGACGGAGGGGAAAAATTTGTGGGTTTAGGGTGAGGAGGAAAGGAGGGTTTGTGGTTCTAGGAGGACACAATTGTTTGGGCTTCCTTGGCTCGTTGAGTAGCTTCCAACCAAGTTTGGGGGTATGCCATGAGAACATGGGCACAAATTTCATATTTGAGGCCACTGATAAATAATTCCCTAAAGAAATCATCTGACATGCCCTTTGTTCTGAAATCCAAGTGATCAAATGTGGCAATAAAGTCTTCCACTGTCCCAGACTTCTTTAACTTGGTAAAACGACCTAAATGGTGGGTGTCATATTCAAAGCGATCATAAAGTTCAGCCAAAAAATATGTCCAAGCAAGATACCCTTGGCATGCCTTTTCTCGCCATTGCCACCATTTCCATTGTTCTGAATCTAGATGTAGGACACCATAACGAAGCTTGGCCAAATCATCAGTACTACCATGCAAAGAGAAATAATGTTCCATTTGGGTGACGCAGCCTGTAGGATATGATCCATCAAATTTTTTCACCTCAATTCTAGAAAGGAGGAGGTCTCGAGAAAAGTGGGTAGTATGAGGGCCTTGGTAATGGGAAGAGTCATGATCATCCTGATAAGATGGTTGTTCAGAAGAGGAAGGGTTCTGGGAATGGCCCAGGAAGTGTTCTTTGAGGTCTTTTATGTGGGAACATTATTCCTTGAGGATCTCAATAGTTGAATTAATGGAGATAATTTTTTCACTGAGATGCTTGATGTCTTCCTTGTTCTAGTGGTTTTCATCCATCAAGGCATTGAGTTCTTGGGATCGTGTGGTATTCGTTTGGAAAAAGGAGCAGGAAAATGGTATAAGGGAAATAAAAGGGGTCTGGAGGGGTGGGTTGGACAACGGATAAAAAGGGTGTTAAATAATAGGTACCACTGCGATCAGGGAGAAAAGGGGGATACAAAGGGATAGGATCCAAATAAGGGCGTCGAAGACAGGTCTATTCCACAAAAAATTGTTTTAAAAATTATAGGTATCAGTGGAATCGGGGTGAAGAGAGGAACCCAGTGGGATAGGTCCCAAATAAGTGTGCATGGATAATACTGTAGTGGTGAAATGCCAAAATGCTTAATATGAAGAAATGTGTAGTAATTTCGCAACCAGAATGCAAAAGGCACAGTTGTGGGACAATAGATCTTTTTTGTTTTGTTTTTTGTTTCTATCCCTAGGGGTAGGATATTCAGGGTTTCTATAGACAATGGTTTTCCCTATGATATAGATCTTTGATATACGTCCAGGGTCCAACAGTAGTACTTGGCCCAATCTCTCAGGGCACCAACTAAGGAGGCTAGATTGTGCCCTTAGTCGTACTACCCAACTACCCAGGTACTAGAGAGTATCTTCCCGAGTGTTGTTCTTAGTGGAACTATAGTAGTCAGGTGACTGATTAGTTTGTCTATGGAGGGCTTCAGCAGATATAGTTCGATCTATGTAGAGGTTTTTTCTGATGTGCTACCACTCGAAGGGGTACCAACAAGGGTTACAAGGGTGGCCAATAGATGTTCTCTTAGGTACCACTTGTATTTCTTATGTGTATGAATCTCTGACTGTGGGTTTATGCATGTAACGACATATCTTTGTAGCTTTAAGATGTCAGAATACGTCTCTATCCTGAAGAAAAAAAAATTAACCCACAATTTTCTACCGAGGAAGGTGCTCTGATACCACTTGTAGTATTCCAGATATAAAACAGTATGCAAAACATAAATATTTTATCTATAAATGGTACAGAAGCAATGATATAATCAAAATAATACCAAAATAATACCAAAATAACATCAGAAAGAGCACTTTGATTACTAATAGAAATGTTCACTTGCCTCTTCGAGGGGGAAACCTCCAGTAGAGTAGAGCTCTATTACAATGATATCCAAGACAACATTTTTCATACCCTCTACTTATATTTATACTTTATCTATCCAAAAGAACAATCTAGAGGAAGACCCTTCTAGAAGCGAAAGCTTTTATTAGGTATTTTTACATTTGACTTATTCTTCCTTATTGCTAGGCCTTATTAGTATTGTCCTTTATTACATGGAATTATATTATTCTACCTATGTGAGGGGTTAGGGAGGTGAGGTCCCTAACAGACAAACATATCATAACTTAGGCTTGGACTTTTAGAAACATATTATTGTCTTCCCTTGGCTTATCCCCCTAGCATAAATCCCTTTATCATAAGCCCCTTAATCCCCCTTTGCCTCTCATGGATTCCTAGCCCCCCATACTCTTTTATCCCGAGGTTTGTAGCAGTGATGCATTTTTAATAATAATTATGACAGTGTGATTTACAAAATAAAAATCTTGGCTCACTGTCCATAGCTTACAGGTTCATCGACCTCATATCACATAAGCACATTGGCCTAAACATACATGCATACAAGGCACTCAGGCCCAAAATTATCCTGGCTCACTAGCCTAATAGAAAAATGTACAAATACATACAAGGGTCTGCATGGGATTTTACATTCCCCTCCCCAATATTTTATGCACTATCCTCAGTCCATGTTGTACAATGTTCATTTCAAAATTCTTCAAAAATATCAAAACATATGTGGGTACTCTTCCTGGATGATGTACTCATGCTCCCATGTAGCATCTCCAGGACTGTAATAGGTCCAATGGACCTTTACTAATCCTATTTCTCGATTTCAAAGAAGCTTTATTGTCATTTCCGGTATGCACACAGGATGAACTCAGAAATCTCCTTCTTACTCTACATGAATCACAGTGTTGGGCTCCGGATTTATAACATTTTCTTGCTGGTTCTTGAGGATATTGTTTACTCTCCTGAAGTCTTTTGTTTAGCAAATGGCATTCTTTCTGTGCTATTACACATATATATTCCATTGTATACAGAAACCATGAAGTGCCTCCAAAGCCACAAATGAGCGAAGAATTCAACTATAAATGCAACAATAATCCTCTTCTGCGGAGAATAGCTGAACTTTGAAAGAATGCATGGTGTTGTCTTATAGAGGATAATACTTATGATTATTTTATGATGGGTTGAAACATACTTGTGTAGAGGCTCCACACATTATCAATGTATTCTCTTTTTCTAAAGCTTATGGTATGATGGGTTGGCAAATTGGATAGATAGCATATCCTTCTAAAGTCAAGGGTCTTGGAGCACAATTGTTTCAATCATTGGACCTGATCTTGCTCACGTATTCACCCTGGAAAACGGCCTGGGGAGCCAGGTTGTTTTGAATGTTTAAACGATTTAGCATCAAATTATTTAAATTCGTGCATAACGCGAGGAAGGAAATCGTGGCATGATTGACTATGTAAAACGTGTCTCATCCTCCTGTGATATTCTTAAAACCGTTTTATAACTTCTAGAGCAAAGCCACGCGTACCAGGAGGTCAGAAGCGTTATGTAACATTGCCAGAGAGAGATGGAAGCGTTATGTAACATTGCCAAAGATCTGAAACGTGGTGTAACATTACCCGGTGGAAACATTATGTAACATTGCCAGAGATAGGGAACGTATGTAAAGAGATGTGAGGCATTGCCAGGAAGGTTGGAAAAGCGTGAATGTGAGGCATTGCCAGAGGGTTGGAAAACGTGAGATGAGAGCTTCTATGCTCGAGAAAAGGATGTAGAGAAATAGGTAGAGAGATCTGAAATGCTGCTATGCTCGAGAAAGGAGAGATGATGGGGGGAAGAGCTGATACAGAGAACACAGCGTGGAGGAATGTAATCTTTTTGAGTAGATGAAATAGAACCAGAACGCATTTTCTTCTTTTAGTCTTCTGTCTTTTTATTAATTCTGAAGCTTGTCTATAAGAATGGATTAATGGTTAACTATCAATGCAACTTGGATAGGAAGGGCCCCCTGCCCAGGATTGCAGTACATCTTCAGTTATAATAGAAAGATGGTTGTAGGTTCTTTTTCTCAGAAATCGTGTTTAGTTTCTAGCAGTTTAATTTCAGTCATGTTCATGAGTTGTAATGGTTCAGTTCACTTAGCATAAGAGTAGCAGAAACTTAATTATCTTTTCAACCATCGATTTCATCTTTCAGTTTTCATGTTCAGACTGTTTAACATTCAGGAACTAGTTCGGATATCTCTTGAGATAGAGAAGTTTCTTTTGATTACAGTAGAGGATTTATCTTTTACATGCATATACAGAACAATACCGGTTAGTACCAAGTAGTACAGAGTAGTGCAAACGTGTGCAGAACAGAGTAGAGTACAGTAGCTTCTTTCAACAAGTTTCTTTTAACAGTTCAGGGATTAGTTTGGCATTCTTTAAACCCCCTCTTCAACCCTGCATTTCCTGTGTTGGTTCCTCTAAGTCTACCTTCCCGGGTTGACAATTAAATGTTGATTTACATGGTATATCTGCAGCTCAACACACAGTCTAATCAATAACATGATTAGCATTAGGCATTATTTCTTAAGCAAAGACACATGTAAAACATTATGGACATGCATTGATGCAAGTAACACTAATACATAAGAAACATGCCAATCCTTTCCAGGATTTAAAATGGCCCATAGAAACATCTTGCTAGCTTTGAACAATTCCCCAACTTCAAGAAACTTCTTTTTCCCTTCACTTTTAAGAACACCTGGTCACCCACTTTAAACTCTTTGTGTTTTTTTCCCTTATCAACATAGCTTCTTAGCTTGTCTTGGGAAGATTTCAAGTTCAATTTAATCTTGGTTATATATTCTTCCATTTTCTTGAGCATCTTAGACCCAACCACTTCTTTGTCTAGTGGATTATCCCAACTCATGGGAGTCTTGCATTTTATTCCATAAAGCTCCTCAAATGGACTCATCTTTAACGATTCCTGATGTCCATTGTTGTAAGAAAACTCCACCAAATGGAGATATTCTTCCCACCATGAAGGCGTGTCCATAACATACATTTGTAACATATCTTCAATCACTTGATTGATTCTTTATTTATGCCCATCTGTCTTCAGGTGATATGTTGTACTAAAGTTCATATTTGTTCTAAATCCCTTGAATATACCCTTCCAAAAGTTTGAGATCAACTTAGGATCTCTGTCAAACACAATTTCCTTAGGCACACCATGAAGCCTAAGATGAGTTTCCTTGGTTAGCTTATACACCACCACCATGATAAAATCATGTTTCTTCATTGTTCTGGGTATCTTGGTGATAAAATCCATTGTCACCACTTCCCATTTCCACTCATAAATGGCCAATGACTACAACAATCTGGCTGGATTCCCATGCTCATCTTTAAATTTTTGGCACTTCATGCATTTGGCTATATAATAAGCCACATCCCTCTTCATGCTTGGCCAAAAGTATTTCCCTCTGAAAACTACTAAGGTCTTCTAATATCCTGGGTGCCTAGCATAAGGCACCTTATGCATTTATTTTAGCACAATATATTTGAACTCTTTTTCATTTGGTACATACACTTTTCCCTTGTACCTAAGTACTCCATCTTTTTCCAATGCATAATCCATAAATTTATGCTAAAATTTTCCTTGTTGTAAAACCTCCCTTGCTTGCACATACAACTGATCTAATCTGGTAGCTTCCATAATTCTATCCTTCAAATCAGATTTGTACATGATTATGGTTGAAGCATGAATCTCATGCACCTTCCTACTGAGTGCATCAACTACTCTATTCTCTTTTCCTTTGATATTCTTTATATCAAAGTTGTATCCACTGAGGAATCCTAGCCATATTAATTGTCTAGCATTTAAAGTTGATTTTTTGAACAAATATTTCAGATCACTTTGGTTTGTCCTCAATTTGAATATCCTTCCCACAAGATAGTGTATCCACATATTCAACACATGAATAATGGATGCTAGTTCTAAGTCATGTGTGGCATAGTTCCTTTCATGCTCCTTGAGTTTCTTGGACTCATAGAAAACCACATGACTATTCTCGGTAAGGACACAACCCAATCCTTCTTTGAAAGCATCCACACACACTATAAAATCTTCATTTGGATCAATAATCTTTAGAATTGGTTCAATTGTCAGTGATTCCTTTAAATGAAGAAATATATTTTCACATTCCTCCATCCATTCAAACTTCACACCCTTCTTCTGCAACAAAGTTATAGGATGTGAAATATTTTAAAACCCTTTTATAAATATTCTATAGTAGCCCACAAGTCCCATAAATGACCTGAGTTATGTGACATTCCTTGGAACTGACCATTCCCTTATTGCTTTAATCTTATCTGGGTCCATTGCTATGTCCGCTTATGAGATGATGTGACCCAAATAATGGATTTTCCTATGATAAAATGAGAATTTACTCAGCTTTGCATAAATTTGATGTTCCCTTAACACATGTAGCACCGTCCTTAAGTATTTATCATGCTCCTCTTTATACTTAGATTAGATAAGTATGTCATCCAAGAAAACAATGACAAAATTATCCAAATACTTTCTGAAAATTCCATTCATTAAACACATGAATACAACTAGTCCATTTGAGAACCCAAATGGCACCGCTACAAATTCATAATGACCATACCTTGTTCTAAAGGAAGTCTTGCTTATATATTCATCTTTAATCCTTACCTAATGGTATCCCACTTAGGAATATTTGTATCTTGACTTGCTCATCTTTGATGAAATAAACATATCTGAGCAACTCCAAAAATGTCTTTTCATACTCATCCATGGTCATGCTCCCAAGCTTGAGTTCAAAGAAATCCTTCATCTTTCTGTCATAATAAATTTGGACAAGTATTTCTTTGAACTGCCTACGGGTTAACTTATTTTCATCGATGTGCTTGATTTGCACAAGTTGGTCCCACCATATTGATGCTTTTCCCTTTAACCGGTAAACTACAATTTTGGATTTTGCTTGAGAGGAATAATTATACAACAAAAAATACATCTTCATCCTTCTTATTATCACCATCAAAGGTAGGAGACTTTATCTTTCTTATCTCCCCTTGTATTTCATTCACTCCATTCCTTCTCTTATGTTTTATGATAGGAGGTAATCCTGAACTTCTCCTTGCTCTTGCAGCTGAGTGTGTTGGTGAGTGATGATGATTCTTACCAACACTTTTAGATTCTTCCCTCCTAGAGTGAGATCTGTAATCATGTACTTCCCTTGAGTCTACTTCTTTATCTATCTTCTTCTGAAAATTATCCAATCTTTGTAACAACTTGGTGTTGATGTGGTTTTGTTTCTCTTGAGATTTCATAAGCTTTTCATTGTCATCTTTGTATCTCATCACATCTCTTTCTAGGTTCTTGATTGTCTCCACCAGATCAAGAATTCTTTCTTTTCATTCTCTATTCCCATTGGATTCAGTTTCATCATCTCTAAGGATGACATTTAGTCCCCTAACTTCACCATCATGAGTATATTCTACGTCATCAATCTTCATGCTGAACTATTTTGACTATGGCTTCAATTCTACACAATCTGTAACCAATAAAAACATCCGTTAGATTAGACAAAAAACAAATCTAGTAAATTCACACATGTAACACTCCCCATCCCAACTGAGGTCCATTATGTGTGAAATAATCATAAAAAATAAAATTGAATGCTAACAAATTTCATGTATCTTATTAGCTACGAATTACATACATATTTAACTACTATCTGATACCATTAACTAGATGCATCTACAACATGCTAAAATCACACATGAATGCAACTAATAAACTATTAAAACAACATATAAATCAGTCTCTCACACACAGTTCATACAAAACAATTTAACTCATAAATACAACACATAAACAAATAAAACATTTATATTTTAATTCAGTTGTGCAACCAACTGCTTGAGATGGATGTTTCACCTAACCATAGAATCATTGTTCCAAATCTCAATAGCAAGTCACCCCCAAGCTGAGGCTAGCAATATGATGGAGGTAGAGAATTTAGAATCATCTTTATTGGCCCTTTATAATTGTAACTTACCCAACCACCAGGTTGGGTCATGCTACCTCAAAACGCTCTCCAAGAATGCTATGAAACTAACGTGTAACATACCCCATACACCAAATACCAAAAAAATTCATGTGTACTGATCTAAAAACATACCCATTGCCCAGGTATTTCCATATTCACCCTCATAGTTTGATTATGAATTTATGTTCCATTCTTTAAAATAAAGAAACATGGATTCAACACATGCAATTAACAAGAACATGCAAAACCATCCAAGAAAGGAACAATGTTCCATGCATGACAAATAACCAGCAGGCAGGCACATTATAAATACATATCTAAGAGATAAATAAATGCATAGTGGAATATACATTATACAAAAAACACAAAGAGAACTTATCTTTTCAAGTAAACATTCACCAATTGGTTTCATACCAAGGACATTCCTCCCAACCATAGACATTGTTGTTCATTCACTCTCAACAATAGTGTCACCCCCAAGATATGACTATGAATCCACAAGGACGAGTCCTAGGCCAAATCTAAAAACACATCGGTTAGATAACAAGCTCTCAGGTTTTCCCAACCACAAAAAAATCCTAATTTCCAGCTCTCTTTCCCTTTCACCCTGCACAACCCAAATAAATGAAACCCTTTCTCTTCCATGCAGTCCCTCAAGTTGTTCCATTTCTCTCTAGGGCTCCAGTGCTACTAGTTAGGAAATATCCCTATTGGAAACTCCAAGGATTATCATTTGTGGACAATTATTTTTGAACTGCCATCAATCTCATGCACACATGCATTCATTCCCTCCTAGAATGATTCAGTAATTTATCACAACCATCTAGAAATGGCTCTCCTCTTCCAGCCATTCATTTCCATGATTATACCAAGAGCACATGAATTAGAAAGAATGAGGAACCAAAAATGAAAGAGTGATAAAAGTGTAATAGTGAATGGAGAAGAACCCCCAAAACAAACCACAAGGCATGTTTATATAATTACATGAAATCAAGAACCACATGGCGTCCTCCCCTAGAAACTCATGTAACCAGTTTTTTCAATTAAAGTCAATATGGTGAAATAAAATATAATAAAAAGACTTAGACCCTTAAGCCCCCTTTCTCGTGGAATCATAGACCCCTATCTCTTGTCCTTGTTTTCTTGCATCCAACAATGTATTTTTATTAATGTATATAGAATTATTACATATCCTAGGCACTCCGGACCCTTTTCAACTTTACCAGCGCACCAGCCTAATGTCACATTTACATAATACAATCTAGTTCATAGGGGTTAAAATCGAGGTGTTACGTCCCCCTCCCCTTATTTTTGCATTGTCCTCAATGCACAACACCATACCGATGTTCTTAAATTCTAGGCACTCTGGCCTTTAATCTGCACAGGAAATATAGCAAATTGTTTATATACATAAGCACTCTGGCCTAAAATAAAACATGCATACATAGGCATTCTGGCCCAAAACATGTATAATGGATCATTAGAATTTATGTGTCTGGAATCAAGTCCAACTAGCAATATCTCCTTCCCTATCAGTCTGCACAACCCAAAGAAATGAACCCCTTTCCCTGCCATGCAGTCCCTTAGGTTGTTCCACTTCTCTCTAGGGCTCCAGTGCACTCAACCAGGAAGTTTCAGAGTTGCGGCTCCAAGAACTTCAGCTACAACAAGTCCCTTGGACTTTCTTTGTTCTATGCCTTCAACATTGAGCTCAATTTCCTTCTAGTTTTATTTTTCCTGAGCTTTCAGCTTCCATGGCCAACATCTCATATGTATTATACACATGCAGTCATCCTGAGATATTATTATAACATTTTTCAATCTTAAATGCCAAATCTATTTTATACAGGAAAACAAATTTTCCAAGCATGAGCTTCTTGCTCATAATTCATTTGGATCTTTTACTTGCATGCCTCAATATTTATTATGGCTTACAACAATTCCATACCCAATACCATTATTCCTACAATTTTCTCAACCTTCAATCAACCAAACCAATTGTTATCATATCATAACAATTTTTAATTTCTCAAATATGTTTGTATACAGAAAATAAAATTCTCCAGGCATGAGGATTTTGCTCGTAATGCTTGACTATTGTAGCAACAATAATTGGTATTATGTATGGGCTTACATCCCTGACACATCCAAGACCATTCTCCCTACAATTTTCTCAACCTTTCATTCAGCCACACAAATTGTTAGCATAACAGAACAATTTGTAACTACTAATTTCTCAAATATATTTTATACAGGAAAATAAAATTTCCAGGCATGGATTTTCTTCTCATAATGTTTGTCTCTGCAGCTATAGATATCAATATTTCATATGGATTACATCCCTACCATATCCAAGACCATTATACCTGCAATTTCCTCAATTTACACTCATCCAAACAAATTGTTAGCATATCCTAACAAATATACATTTTCATGACAATAATTACAAGGTTTCACAAAGTGATCTCAGAATTGATTACAACACCAATTCAATCACTTCCATTAATCCAACTAATAACTATAATGAACCCATTATCCTCTACACATGTATTATCATCCAATCTTTTCTTTCTTCTAGCCATCAATATTTTTATTACTCAGTTCCCTCAACATATTGTTTTTTGTAATTCACCATTATGTAACTACTCTAACCTGCAACTTTCTTGTTGCATTATCTAACAAATCCATAAGTGTTCTCAAATTCATGAGTAATCCATACTCACATTATTTCATTTGTTAGCATAATCATTTCTATGTCATATATACATGCATTCACCAAAATCCATTCAATAATTTCTTTAATACCACTTGTAACATTTTCAACAACTCCAAAAAGTGATCTCAGAATTGTAACAACAACAATTCAATCACCTTCAACTAGTATTCATATTAAATATAATGTAGCTATCCATCATTATGTGTTTTCATCACCACCTTCTTTTCATAATGTAACAAATAATTACCAATAAAATAACAAAAATCAAGATGCCAATACCCATGGCCACATCTACACAATGCATCTCTGCATTGACTACATAATACCACATAACTATGTCATACACTCCACCATGGTGAATTGGAAGGTCTATCCAATGCCTCAACACATCATCCGAACTCTTCCCAATATTTCCCAAATATTTGGATACCCTCATCTTCAACCCATACACAACATAAGGAAACATAATTCCTAAGTGTTCTTTAGTGTTGGAAAAGAGGATGCAGTCCAAACATTAGCTATACAAGGAAACCATTGAGTAGTCACATAGCGCTATATCCCTTCCATATCCAACCATATCATGGTATCACACTTGACTAGCCCTATGGGTATTCAATGTTGTAGAAAGAGTATGTCTCCTGACTTGACCTGGTTACGATCCCATAACCAATCATACCACACTATGCAACTATCATTTTATCTAAATGCATTCTAGCATCAACAATGTTTACATGCTCTAGGCCTTTGACCATTACATATCAATTTAAATCTTGGAAATTTAACCGGGGAAATTCTTACCTTAATTCCATTAAACATGTATGCATCAAAAGAAATAAATGCATACCTACATGGTTGTTATCAAACTACTTGATGCTATTTGATTAGATGGTGTTCGTAGAAGCTCGTAGACTTCCTCTTCCATCCTTTCGATTACGATTCCTACCACCCTCATGGGTCTTCACATAGATGGAAGTCATAAGCAAAAACAACATCCACATCTTTAACCATTCTATATCACTTTTGTTGAATGCATAATCTATCATTATTCATACTCAATTTCCATAACATCATGATTGCATAATAACAGACTATTCTAAGTCCACAAGCATGCCATATGCATCTCCAAGAATGTACATATGCATAAATGCACATCCATATGCACCAATAATTCATTGTTAGCATGCATAATAATGCATGTAACTTCATTGTATGCATCATGCACTTTGTTATCACATATTATATTATGGGGTGTTTTCCCCATTGGATTTGGTCCTTGGGTGGAAAAATGCGAAGAATGGGGTTAAAGGCCCTCTTTATGGTGCTTATCAAAAGTCGGGGCATCAATTGGATGGGTGGGGCACTACCTCTAAACACAATTGGAAGGAATACAAATTTGGCGGATGGATAAAAGTTTGGCGGAGGCACCAAAGTAGCCGGCACGCCCAGATCTCACCTCCCCTCCAGATCGATGGTCGTTGATCATATCATGGCCTCAACATGCGCGGATGTTAAAATCCAAAGTGCGGGCCAGGGAAGAAGCCATGGTTTTGTGAAGATGCAACGTGTCATTCGGAGACACATATCGGGCCCAAAATCAGTGAAGAATCAAATCGCTTTTCGCAGCCCCGATATGCCCATGTGTGCTTAACGCCCTATCTCGAGCTAACAAGTGGTTGCTCCACAACTGTCCCACCTGTCATGTCTCCCCTTATCATCTCCCACCACCTATCCACTTCGCTCCACGCCACTTCCACCTGTGTTGGGTCCCCAGTCCCTTACCTATCATCTTGTGGTCTCCCCTCTACCTCCTCGTCATCTTCTCACTCCACATCACCTCTGTCCCATTACACCTCAGCTCCTGCCTATGTTTCCCCCGCAGCTTCTTCCCAACTCTATGTATCCTCTGGTTTCCTATTGTGCCAATCATCCTGCCAGATCCTCATCCATGTCCACGACTGCCTATCCATCCCTGCAAGCATCCAACTTAGCTCCAGATGAGAGGATGCATAGACTGTCACGTCCTGTAGGTGCAGTGCTCACTCAGGCCTTCTCGATCCCAATGAAGAAGTTATTGAGGTTGGTTGGTGGTTGTTGAACATCACTTCCACCATAAAGGGAAGGCCCAAGAAAGGACTGTCATCAAGTCATCTCATCTGTAGAACCTTCCTGACACATGATTGCGTCTGACCAAGCTCACCTCTGATAGGAGACTGCATGCACATCTTGACAGGAAGCATGCAGATGTAACGCCTTCAATGCAGAGACTCGAGCACGCTTCTAGGGTTTTTTCTCTAAGTATATAGGGGTCTTTCTCATATTTTGTAAAGGGGGGATGGTCAATCTAGGCTCCCGACTGTAAAAAAAAAAATTATGAAGCTCTGGTTATGTATTTTTATTTGAGACTATCAGATTAATAGAAGTCAGTTTCCTGTTTCTTTCCATCTCTTTGTAAAAAATTGTTTGAAACACTCGGGTATGGAAGATCTAGCCGAGGATTGTTATGCTATTATGATGTAGGTTTGATCATGGTGGTGTCACGATAAGTTTCATTCATTCCCTTGTGCATCTGTTTCCTTCTCACATTGAATGGCTTGGGCATGGAGGATCCAATCGGGCTGTTGCGGTTGCAGGATGATGGAGGTTTGATCATAATGCAACTATAACTGTGTCCCTTGTAGACATATTTCAGTGTTTGAATTCGAGGTCAAGAATTCTCTTGATCTTGATTTTTCTTCTCTGAGCTACTGGAAGGCCCGATTCCCATAGTATTCTCCTTCACCCTTCCTCCTAATTCTTCCTTCTGCTCTCGCTTTAAGTCAAATTTTCTTGACTAAAGTTAGTTGTGGCCCTCACTTCCCTGTGCATCTCTGGACTAGTTTTCTGAGTTAAAATGATATTATCTCGAGTCTACATCCATTCCCCCTTTTAAAATTTATTCACTGTGACATAAATTTCTGATGGGTATTGGGCTTACCTCTACTACAATCTAGAGGTGACTTCTAGTGCTAACATTTCTTGCGTCATTGTTGGGGACGAATTGAATATTTTCCCTAGGTAGACGACAACAAAATTCTGATTATGAGGGTGCATCAGACATCATAACCTTTGAATATTGTAACTGTGCACCTGGAAACTCCACTAAGGTGACTCTACTATCTCGAATCCGTTGTTTTAGTGTAACTGCTTCTGGCTACACCTGGTAAGCCCCTCGGAGAACACAACGATTAGATCTGTTCTTTGATGGTGAAAAAATACCAGAAACACTCATTCTACATATCATTCACCTGGAAACTTCATGATTAAAGAATCGATTGGCGACTCCACTCGTTCGAAATGGAAAAAATCCTGGCTCGAAGGTTTGCTCCCTTTAATTTCTCTATTGTTCCTGGTTTTCCCAATATTGTTCCTGCTCCAAATGAATGGAATGATTATTTTCCTATATTTAGAGAGCATAAAGAGGATAAACCTACTCAACATCTCAATGAGTTTCATGACCTCATGCGCCAGTGGGAAATACATCATGAGGATCTATTAATGAATATGTTCATGTTCTCGTTAGCAGGGGATGCTCGTGAGTGGTATCATTCTTTACCCCCTGCTAGCATTTCTTCACTGGGATATTTTCATGCAAATTTCAACGCTCATTGGAAGAATTTTTATCCCTCTGAGTTAATTTGTCATAGTTGTTGTGAAGGATACAACGACTATATTCGAGATATGGTTGTTTCTTACGCAGGATGTTAGGATGAGCCTGATGACTTGGATTAGAAATCAGTTCCTTCTCTTCCCTATTCATCTGCATCTGAGGAAAGATGTAAGGATAAGGTCCAGGAGAAATATCATGCTCTGAGTGAGATGATGGAGTTGGTAAAGTACCTTTCTACAAAGATAGAGGAATTGAAGGCATAACCTGACCGCTTCCTTTTTGAGGAAAGTGCAAAGGATTTTCCATCCCTTGAAATAGATTTTTTTGGCAGCCCTAATAAGGACGATGATGAAGATTCCATGATTGTAGAGGACTTGCATTCTTCTCTTGGCTTGCCTGTTGTCCTTATCTTTGATGATTATTCTGATGAGGAGCAGCAAAGCCTTACATCACAATTTGCTGACTTGGGGAGAAACCAACCTATATATAACAACTACGAATCATATCCTGAGCTGGATATGCAGGATTTCCAAGAGAATACAACAAATCTTTATCCTCTTTTTCTTAAAGGAGATTATCATGAGGAAATCAACCATCCTTGGCCTTCAGAAATCACTGAGTAGGATATTGAAGAGAGGAGATTTCCCACAAGACCCATTTATGATGATTATGACTCTGACCTTTAGCAGAGCCAAGAATAAAAGGAGCAGCAGGAGGAGCAGTTTATCTCTTGTCCAAAGCCTGTAAGAGAGCAGCCATCATCTGAGGATAGTCATCCTGCATCAACTTCTCATCCACCTATGCTTTCCAGAGATATTCAACAATGTGTGAGTAGTTGTGTAGCAGAGAAGGCTTCATGTTACAAATTTTCTAGAATCTGCGGGTCATTCTATGAGCCTGTCAATGAGTAAATGGAGTGGCATTTCCTTCATATCTTGGAGCCGCCCTATTTTATCTCAACTTCATCCTTTATGTAGTGTAATCATTATGTTGTCACGGTTGCATCATCTTCTAGTGATCACCGACAGAGTAAAGGAGCTTCCATTCAGGAAGTTACTTGATTGGCTATGGTGGAAATTTTCTTTCATCTAGCACCATGTAAAAATTGATTAGTTTAGGAATGCACATAAATAATCTCCTTGGAGCCCTTGTATGTTTGTTTTCATTTTTTGGCATATATTCATCAACAATGTGTTTGAGATTGACTCCATATCCCAATTGAAGGTGACTGGAACTGCAAAAGGAGATTTTAGAGCCTCGTAGGGAGGACTCTATCCCCTATGGAGCCTAATGTTATCACATATTGTTGTATGGGGTGTTTTCCCCATTGGATTTGGTTCTTGGGTGGAAAAATGCAAAGAATGGGGTTAAAGGCCCTCTTTATGGAACTTATCCAAATTCAAGGCGTCGATTGGATGGGTGGGGCGCTACCTCTAAACACAAATGGAAGTACTCCAAAGTTGGTGGATGGGTAAAAGTTTGGCAGAGGCACCAAAGTAGTCAGCGTGCCCAGATCTCACCTCCCCTCCAGATCAATGGTCATTGATCATATCGGGGCCTCAACATGCATGGACATTAAAATCCAAAGGTAGGGTCAGGGACGAAACCATGGTTTTGTGAAGATGCAACGTGTCAATCGGAGATGCTTATCGGGCCCAAAAGCAGTGAAGAATCAAACCACTTTTCCCAGCTCTAATATGTGCATGTGTGCTTAACGCCCTATCCCAGGCTGACAAGTGGTCGCTCCACAATTGTCTCACCTGTCATGTCTCCCCTTCTCATATCCTTTCACCTGTCCACTTCGCTCCTTTCGACTTCCACTTGTGTCAGGTCCCCACTCCCTTACCTATCAAATCGCGGTCTCCCCTCTGCCTCCTCGTCATCTTCTCGCTCCACATCACCTCCATCCCATTACACCTTAGCTCCCACCTGTGTCGCCCCCGCAACTTCTTCCCATTCTCCGTGTCTCCTCCACCTGCCCATCGTGCCAATCATCCCGCCAGATCCTCTTCCATGTCCATGGATTTCTAGCCATCCCTACAAGCATCCAACTTAGCTACAAATGAGATGACGCAGAGACCATCGCTTCCTATAGGTGCAGTGCTTACTCAGGCCTTTTCGATCTCGATGAAGCAATTATTGAGGTTGGTTGGTGGTGATTGAACATCGCTTCCACCACAAAGGAAAATCCCGAGAAAGGACTGTCAGCAAGTTAGCTCAGCTACAGATCCTTCCTGACACATGATTTCATCTAACCGAGATTTCCTCCGACAAGATACTGCATGCATAGCCTGACATGAAGCATGCAGATGTAACGCCTTCAATGCAGAGACTCGAGCACACTTCTAGGGTTTTTTCTCTGAGTATATAGGGGTTTTTCTCATATTTTGTAAATCAGGGATGGTCGAGCTAAGCTCCCGACTATAAAAAAAAAATTATGAAGCTATGGTTATGTATTTTGATTTGAGACTGTCAGATTAATAGAAGTTAGTTTCATGTTTCTTTCCATCTCTTTGTAAAAAATTATTTGAAACACTCTGGTATGGAGGATCTAGCCGAGGATTGTTATGTTTTTACGATGTAGGTTTGATCATGGCGGTGTCGCAATAAATTTCATTCATTCCCTTGTGCATATGTTTCCTTCTCACATTGAATGGCTCGGGCATGGAGGATCTAGTCGGGCTGTTGTGGTTGCTGGATGATGGAGGTTTGATCATACTGTAGTTGCAACTATGTCCCTTGTAGACATATTTCGGTGTATAAATTCGAGTTCAAGAATGCTCTTGAGCTTGAGTTTTCTTCTCTGATATACTGGAAGGCCTTATGCCCATAGTAGTCTCCTTCACCCTTCCTCCTAAGTCTTCCTTCTGCTCTCACTTTAACTCAAATTTTCCTGACTGAAGTTAGTTGTGGCCCTCACTTCCCTGTACATCTCTAGCCTAGTTTTCTGAGTTAAAACGATATTATCTCGAGTCTACATCCATTCCCCCTTTTAAAATTTATTCATTGTGACATAAAATTTTGATGGGTATTGGGCTTACCTCTGCTACAATCCAAAGGTGACTTCTAGTGCTAACACACTCTAGTGCATTTATGTTTCAATTCACTTATTTATTTATTTATTTTGTAACTGGTTTTCCATGAATTGCTTCATATCCTTTCTACCTTGTGTGCTCCCATTATGCTCATCTGCACTATTGTTTCTTGGTCTGAACACTTTCCAACAAAGTTCCACTTGGAAATTATGCAATCCAACCAATGTGTTCTATTTACAACAGCCTCTCTTAGGCATTCATATCCAAAATTTATATTTATAAAACATTCCAAAACCTTTTAATGAAGTAGCTCATAACATTTCATCACTCTACTACCACAACATTCTTGAATAAAATAATATTACTCCTAGTTGTGCATTAGATTACTTCATTTAACAACTTCCTATGAAACCATACCTTTCGCACTTAATACCATTCCCAATGGAAGTATGTTTTCATATAGTCGCACCTTTCAAGTTAAAGAAACTTCATTATTATATCCTTGATTTCTCTACGTCAGTATCTTGCTTCCATTGTGAACTCTGATATCAAAAGTGGATTTATTTCTCTGAATAATTTTATACAAGTAGCTAAGTCATATCTTATAAATGCTTCATATTCACTCTTGTTCTTGGCACATAGAGATGATTCACACCTCACCTCTTAATTTGCTTGTTATCTTTCACATCAAGTTTGCAACTATCTACACATCTCTACCTTCAAGGTTGTGGAGTCTTATTTTTCCTTTTTATGCCCATTAATGACATTATTTGTCTGTTAGCTTCATGTCCTATGTGAATATTCTTGTTGTTTTTCTACGATTCATTCACACTATGTAGAAGCTGACTACTAAGCATTTTGTTTCATTCTTCTTGAGTTATTTATCCACTTTTCATTACTTTCCCCGTAGCTCTTTATTGCTTCAACCAACTTCTAAAATATATGCCATGCTTCCATGACTATGATATCTAATCCTAGGCTTGAATTTATCTGATTAAATCTCTAATTCTTCCAAATGTGAAAGTAACCATTTTTGTTAGAATTATGCATATCAATTTTTTTGTCAATTAATGCTACAGGTCTTTTTTGTGCTCAATTCATGAAGAATTATATCATAATTCTCCAAATTTGATTAATTCAAGTTTATTCTCCTCTTAATCATATTTCCAACAACTATACTCATACCCCAATCTGATATTCAAGCTGAAATTTACGTCTTCCTGAAAAAACCACTTTCATCCCATTTGTGCATTTTATCCACTCATGTAATTTTATTGAAATACCAACTTCGGTATTTCAGACAGTTGGCTTAGGTTGATGGAAATTTGGTATGGATTGTTGTTTTTTGTTGATGTCAACCATTGGAGATTTATATTGTAGATTGATTTCAACCCTTAGTGATTAATGTCAACCTTTGGAGAAAGTCTAGTAGCAAATTCTGATATCACAAAGGTTTGGGTAATGGACCCAAGGTTGTTTCATGTATAATGGTATGATTTTTAATATATTTGAAGGTAAGACTATTCTATATTGATATTTCATGTCATTCTATTTCCGGTGGTATGTGGAACGTTGGAACGTCACATAACTCCTCACGGTTAGAAAGTTATGGCCATGAGAAGTTGGAGAACCTAGGTTTGGGTAATGGACCCAAGTTTGTTTGATGGATAATGATATGTGTTTTGATATATTTGAAGGAAATACTATTCTATATGGATAGTACATGTCATTCCATTTCCATTGGTATGTGTAACATCACATAACTCCTCATGGTTAGAGAGTTATGGCCATGTAAAGTTGGAGAACCCTCATGAGTCATCTAGAAGCCCCAAAAGGTCAAAGTAATCAAAGTGGTTTAAGATATTTTTAGAAGGTAAATAATAAAGTGAAGTGAAGAGTGTACTATAATTCAAAGTGAATACAAAATAAATTATTTAAATAGTAAAGTTAATGGATAAATTATTAAGTTGACAAGTGGTTAGAAGTGGGTTAGCTCTAAAATAAGGAAAGTGGTTTAAGATGGTTAGAAGGTAACCCCTTGAGGTAAAGTGAAGTGATGAGTGTATTATAAGTCAAAGTGGATACAAAATAAATTATTTATATAATAAATTTAATGGATAAATTACTAATTGGACAAGTGGTTAGAAGATGGTTAACCCTAAAATAAGGAAAGTGGGTTAAGATGGTTAAAAGGTAACCCCTAGAGGAAGCTACATGAAAGTATAAATAAGAGGCAAGGCTCTCTCATTTTAATCACACTTGATCATATTGAATATCTACAGGTGATCGAGGTAACCAAAGGATATCTAATCTGAATTTCATAGAGAAGGTCAAGTAAAGAAGGCCGAAATTCAAGGGAGGATAAATTCTTTTGATGATGCTTTCTAAGGTATGTTTTTTACAGGTCATCTCACAATTTTTGAAATAATTCTTTTTCTAGAATTATTCAGACCATGAAATTGATAGACCATTGAGAAAACATATCCAAGTAGTTGTGGTATGAATTTCAGCTTGTGGGTCGTTGTATTTTTGGAGTTACACTACATGCAAAATAAGGTTTGTGGCTAGTCCTGAAACTAGTCTAAAACAAGTGTCTCGGGTAAAAACGTCATAAATTCTTCATAATAGATACAAATTTCATAACTTCTTCATAACAGATAAAAATTAGGTAAGACAAAATGTGTTGGTTAGAGTATAGTATGTATTATTCTATGTAAAATTTTCATATCCATACAACAAATATTCTGTGCGGGGCATGCTCTACAAGTTCGCTCTCTAGAATAAGTCAGAATTCAACAATGTATGTCATTTTTGTTATTACTCCTTTTCTGAGAGGTTACAAGTAGTGACACCTAGAGGAATTGCATAAAACACGTTGAAGAACATTGTGTACTATTTTCATCTCTTTATTCATTACAGGTACATAGTTATGATTATTTCAAGTTAGGGTTGTTGACTAATCCAAAACTAGTCATGTGAGAGTAAAGAAAAGTTTGATGAAAATGCTAGTCTCTTGTTGTTAAAGTTAAGGAAGGTTTGCAGGTATGTGATCATATACACTAGGTTTATTACAGAGTTACAAATCATATTTGGATGATGAAATTGATGAGGGATTTTGGTTGAGGCACATGTTGGGTACATGGTTGAGACAAGTAGTTGATGAGTTGACACATACATGAGGTGTATATTTGATGATGTTGGTACATCTTGATGAGTCATATTTGATGAGTAGTTGATACATGATTGGTACATACTTGGTACATGGTTGGAGGAACTTGTTAGTAGTATTGTTGACACATGGTTTATGGATGATGTAGCATATTTGTCTTTGTATATTATTAGAAGCACATATTGATCTTGGTGATGATTATGAGTTGTTGTGTTATGCTTGGTTGATAAACATCTTTGAGAGTTGTCTTGTTGATTGATCTTGGCGAATAGATATGATTTGGTTTATAAGGTTGATGAGACATGTTGTGATAGGTTGTTTGGATAGGTTGTTGTGACAAGTTATTTGTACAGGTTGGTGCATGGTTGATGCACTTGTTTATGGTACAGGTTGATTACAGGTTGTTTCATATAGGTTGGTGCATGGTTGATGCACTTTTTTATGGTACAAGTTGATTACAGGTTGAGGTACAAGTTGATGCATGGTTGATGCATGGTTCAAGTTATTGGTACAGGTTGTTTGGTGTAGGTTGATTGGTACATGTTTACAGTAGTATATCTCATAGTGATAGTGTGACAATGGTTCCATCATTCTCCTTATATTTCAGCATGGTTAGATGGGGAAAGGACAGGTGGTTGTAGCCACCTTTCGGTTGTAGCCGGAGAATATAGGGGGTTGTATCCTCCTTCTAGTTGTAGCTAGAGAATTGGGGAGTTCGATATTCCCTCAGGTTGTAGCCTGAGAAACTAAGGGTTTGGAGCCTCCTTCTAGTTGCAGCTGGAAAACAAAGGAAGTTAGTGTTTCCAATGAATGTAATTCTTAAAGACATATAAGAAAAAGCATTATGTGGTTTTCTCCCACTTTGGGTTTCCACGTAAAACAATGGTGTATTGTGTATGTGTGATTTCTCATTTGTTCATTGTTTATTTACTCTACAACTATTGGATGATAATGCTACATTGATATAACACTTGCATTTTATGGTGAAAAAGGATTAGATTTCTCTATTACTAATTCGCCCCCCCTCTCAGTAATCAAACACGGTCAACTGCAGAAGAAAATATGGCAGGAACTAGAGAAAAATTTGTATGAGGAATAGATAAAAATAATAACAAATAATCCATAACAACTCTCATATTTTCAATCATATGCTCTAGTAAAAAATTGCAGCAATCTAGAAATGACAATTTTGTCCTTTTTCACCCCTTTTTCCAAACTTAGAAGTTTTAGCAAAACTGGCTATCTTTCAATCTGTGCACTTATGGAAAAATTTCAGTAAACCAAATTTGTTCATATTGATGAGTACATAAAATGTCGAGTAAATAACATTTTTAGTTTTGTGATCTAGGGTCACTTTTCCTCCTCTAAAAATCTCAAAAATCCCCCAAAAGTGGCCCAAAATAGTGGATTTTGGCCTATTTCATCATCCTCATTCAAATCCCCTTAGGATTTATTCAGTTCCTTCGTGTTTTATTTCTGTGTCTTCTTTCTGGACTCTCTCCATGAATTTCGGCTTAATATAGACCTCTACCAAAGATCTGGACCCAGATATTCAAAAACCACTATTTTTCAATTTCTAACAAATCCAAGCATAAATGGATAGTGACCCTCTCTGAATTTTTTTTATATCTCCTCTTTGTGGAAATAACCCATACGTTTCATCCAAAAATTACTTAATATGCTCCAATTGTGGTGAAAATAAGAAAATGGCTCCAAATAGTCTTGCCTAGAGGGAAATCCTCACCGTCAATCTCAAAATTAGGATTAATCCTAATCATTGACCTTCTTGTCTTATCAATCCATCAAATAGATGACTCAAACTCACTCAGAGCCTTTCATCGCAATCAGATTTCTTCTCCATCGGAGTTATATTCCACTTTGACTGACATACTCCGATCATGCATACTCTGATGGATCTAATGGCCCTCGGAGTCGGAGATCAACGACTCTAATTACCTTAGTGTCTCTACTTACAAGGAATTTAACTCTTGCCTTCTCCTTTTCACACTAGGTATTCATGTGGGAGCCACAAATATCTACAACTGAGATCACATCTCACTCGCCTGTCGATCTATGGCTTAGATCTCTTCTCAGAGTCCCTTGTCATCAGAATCATTTCTCATATCCTCTCTCCAGGCCTCTTAAATCCCTCCTCCATCGAATGGTTGTGATTACTTCTCATTTATTTGCCAATCTACAATCCAGATCACTTCACATAGTTTCCCCATCAGATTCCCTCCACCTCGAGTATCCAAGGCTACTTTGACCATCTAGCTCCGATGACCCCACTGCATCTAACAGTCCATATCGCTCCTATATACACCCTGACAGATCAAAAATCCTCACTGCTTCGAAGCTTCTCCCATCAGAGTCTCGTTGCAACCCACTTATGGAACACTCTAATGACCTCATCCTCCGACCGACGACTAGGATTATCTTTCCACACCGAAATGACGATCCAGATCATCTCAACCCCAAAATGTGGGTTTTCTCCGGGTTAACATTCTGATCTCTCGATCTCTAGTATGGTGAACCCCATGACATAAAATTTTATGCCCGGTGTAGGATTATGTGTCTCTCTTCATGCACACAAGTAATGTAAGGTTCCCTTTCATTAATAAACCATTATGTAAAGCATTTTCCATGCATTTGGGATAGAGAAATAACGTCCATCACATATTAATGGTGGAAAACCCATGCAGAGGTCATATCAATGGTTGTTGAGCGATGGTTTTCTTGTCGGGAATAATTGTCACTTTGGTTTCTATGATCATGATGGAGGAAATTGTTGGGAGTTCAGGGTGTGGATAATCAACTTGGATCCAGTTTATATGGGAGAAATATAGGGTTTAAACAAAAAAAATCCCCCCCTCGAATGTTGTTCAAAATCCATTAATTGATTTCACTTCCAGAACTTTTTTTCCTGGCATGTAATAGGCCCTTGAAGGCCCGGTTTTGTAAACCAATTGCTCTTATACCAATATGTAACATACCCAGCCACCAGACTAGGCCACGCTACCTCAAAACACTCTCCAATATTTCTCTGAAACTAACTTGCAACATACCCAGTACAACAAATACCAAAACAATTTTCCCAGGTATTGATCTGAAACGTACCCATTTCCTGAGTACTTCCACATTCACCCTCATTATCTGATTACGAATTTATGTTCCATTCTTTAAAATAAATAAACATGGATTCAACACATGAAATTAACAAAAACATGAAAAATCATCTAGGAAAGGAACAATGTGCCATGCACAACAAATAACCAACAATCATGCACATTATAAATACATATCTTAGTGATAAATAAATACATAGTGGAATATACATTATACATAAAACACAGAGAGCACTTATCTTTTCAAGTAAACATTCACCAACTGGATGAAGACCAAGGACGTTCCTCCCAACCATAGACAATGTTGTTCATTCACTCTCAACAACAACAATGACACCACCAAGCCAAGGCTATGAATCCACAAGGAAGGGTCCTAGGCCAAATCTAAAAACACATTATTTAGCTAACAAGTTATCGGGTTTTCCAAACCACACCACAATCCTAATTTCCAACTCTCTTTCCCCTTCATCCTACACAACCCAAAGAAATGAACCTCTTTCTCTACAATGTAGTCCCTCGGGCTATTCCATTTCTTTCCAGGGCTCCAGTGCTACTGCTCAAGAAACCTCCCCGTTGGAAACTCTAAGGATTATCAGTTGTCGACAGTTCTTTCCAACCTGCCATCAATCTCATGGACACATACATCCATTCCCTCCTAGAATGATTCAATAATTTATTACATCCATCTAGCAATGGCTCTCCTCTTCCAAGCATTCGTTTCCATGATCAGACAAAGAGCACATGAATTAGCAAGATTGAGGAACAAAAAACGAAAGAGTGAAAAGAGTGTAATAGTGAATTGAGAAGAACCCCCAAAATATCCCACAAGGGATGTTTATATAATTACATGAAATCAAGAACCACATGGCCTCCCCCCCAAGAAACTCATGTAACCACTTTTATGAATTAAATTCAATATGGCCAAATAAAATATAAAAAAATACTTATCCCCTTAATCCCCCTTTCTCGTGGAATCATAGCCCCCTATCTCGTGTCCTTGTTCATCTTGCAGTCAACCGTGTATTTTTATTAATGTATATAGAAGTATTGCATTTCCTAGGAACTCTGGCCCCTTTTCAACTTTATTGGCTCACCAACCTAATTTCACATTTACATAATACATTCTAGTTCTTAGGGATTAAAATTGGGGTGTTACAATAACCCGCTTCTCTATAATTGTGAATTCCCTTGTATTTCAAACAAATATTACTTACAGTGGGTGTAATCCAATTAATACATAAATCCTTCATGTTGCAAATAATTTACAACTTTTTAATTGATGCACACGGAATCTTCTTTAATACCCCTAACCCCGTGTTTAATCACTTATTTGAGCCCTTAATCCTTTCTTAATCTCAAATCTTAACCGACCACTAGTCCATATCAAACTTTACACCAAGTGCTAAGGAATCTATGCACAAAACCAAGTATTTAAAACATGGGTGTTAAACCAAATTCAAGTGCTAAACTCCTTAAAACCACAAGTCGGAACTAAGCGCTAACAATATCGACTATCTCTATATCTCCTATCAACGTGTCACATACAATACACATATAACATTTAGTGATATAGACGGGGCCGATATGGAACCTTTTTGCAGAACCACGATACCAGAATATCGATGTATCGGAATATCATTGTATCGAGATATCGAAACACAACATATTCAACACTTAATAGATATTGAAGAGGTCCGATATGGAACCATGCTACAGAACCACGATACCAGAGTATAGGGTATCTAAGATATCAACCATGTAACACTTTACCGATATCATGAGGTTTGATATGGAACCCTGCTATGGAACCATGATATTGAATATCAGATGTTTCCCAAAACAAATACAAAAGAATTGCTTGAGCCAATATGAAAATCCAATAGGAATAAACCATGTTTCCCTTATGGAACTGTTGATCTCAATCACCATAATTAGATCGCCATAGTTGATTGTTAAAGTTATATCCTTTGGTTTTGCAATTATCTGTGCTTCTAATCTTGTCACTAAATCTCACTCATCGGTTGTAAATGTGTTGAACCTACACAAAATAGATCTAGCTAAACAATAATACACACATTTGCAGAAAGAATTGGAGGAAGAAGAAGAAGGAGAGAAAGAATGAAAGAATTCTCATTAACCGTTATGAATAATAAATAATTTACACATGATATACTTTGTATAACTCAATCAATGTGCACTGGAGGTGAACCAATGCGTCATAGTGGTGGTCGAGAGTGATCTGGACACACACCAGTAGTTACAAGAGTGAACTGCCACCTATTCTATTCTCTCAGGCAGTTACGGGAGTAAATTGCCACCTAGTTGAGTTAACTATTCAACTAGTCTTCAGTTAACTAACTGAACAGAGAGTAGTGAGGATTTAACTTAGAGAATCAAGGCTAATGCACCACTCTGGTGATGATACCAAGGCAATTTCGAATTAGCATGGTGATGATCCCAATGTTGCATGGTGACAAAACCAATGCAACATCTAATCTCAACTCAACTAGTCAAACTGAAGTGTCAACTGAAAGAGAATATTCTCCAGGTGGAATATTCACCCCTAAATTATAGGAGACTGGATAATGACTAATTATGACTAATAAACAAGGAAAGACCTTAGGAAAAATAATTCCTAG
>SNQJ01S0025715.1:71677-111894 GCA_010110895.2 Picea sitchensis
TGAAAGAGAATATTCTCCAGGTGGAATATTCTCCCCTAAATTATAGGAGACTAGATAATGACTAATTATGACTAATAAACAAGGCAAAACCTTAGGAAAAATAAATCCTATGTGTGTGTGAAGTAACTCCAACATCGGTCCCCTGGTGATCAAGGGTTAGGATTACATCCTGCTTTCACTACAATTATGAAATCCTCGATTCAAACTAGTTGTCGATATCACCAATATCATTGCTCTATATTTCATTCTTCTCTGGCTTCCTCAGTCATGCATGCTTCAACAAAGTTGATATGAACTTTGTTCCTTGATCTCGCTCCTCTTCAAGTTTGAATTTTTTTTTCTCCTCCTTGCTTCGCACAAGTTTAAAACAGGTTTGCTCAGAATCCTTGTTTCCCACTCACCCTTTTTCAACATTCACACACATCAACATATAAATGCACACACAATTACAATTCTTTCATTAATTTGATCACTATACATAATTTCAAAAAATATCTCTCCCTTGTTGGCCAGATTTCTCTCTATTTGGCCACACTCTTTGCTTAGCCAGATTTCTATCCAATTGACCACACTCTTTTGGACCTTGCCACACCCACTCTACATACTCATAGCTTTACAATATAAATAAGGAATATAAACTTCCAGATCCTATTTAATTCCACAAATCTACAACTTAATCCTAATTTCTCTCTAAAATCAAATAATCTTCTAACTAATTACAACGATAGCATTTCAACTCTCTATAATTGATGAGGATCAATTTGATTGAATCCCCCATACTTAAGAAAATCCATCTAACCCAACTAATTTCTTAAATAATCCATTTACATGATAATTAAGGAAAAAAAACCCTATCCTTCTAGAATCATACAAACTTAGGAAAATATTATAATTTAATTAAGGGAACCCACTCCCTTTATTAAACTCTAGGACCCTCCTAGCTCTTCTCAAAATGATTAATTTATGATGGGAAATGTTCCTGCATAAAACTCCTAAGGAACAAAAATATTCATGATCTCTTGATCATGAGTCTTCCATTTGTTGAAGTTTTCTTGGATCCCAATTCTTATGTTGTTGTCCACCTGTCTTGTTGTCCTGTTGTGGTATTATTGTTGCCTACAATCTTCCAGGATCCCAAACTTTACTTTGTTGCTATTCAATCTCCTTGATTTATTCAACAAAATGTACATTCTTTCTATGTTTCTTCTTCCTCATATATTTCCATTTGGAAATCTTCATCAAATTATTCCAGAACTCGTCCAATTTAATGTCTAGTCTTGTCGTTTGTTGGTACAGGAAATCTTCATCAAATTATTCCAGAACTCGTCCAATTTAATGTCTAGTCTTGTCCTTTGTTGGTACAGGAAATATTCATCAAATTATTCTAGAACTTGTCCAATTTAATTTCTAGTCTTGTCCTTTGTTGGTACACATCATTGCCTCAATTTGGATGCTTCAAATGTCCACATGAAGTTCGTATGGCTGCTACCATCTCTTTATTTCCACACCTCTTTTTGTTCTCAACTTTTTGAGAATATTGTTTACTAAATAAAAACTTGTGCAACCAATAATGCATATCTCTGAGTTGCATGTTCAGTTTATTTTATTGCTCAAACAAACTCTATTCTTTGATTTCATTAAAATGACATATTAGAAATAAAAAAATTACACCTATTTGCAAGGATTTCTCCATGATCATGTAGTAACAATCATTTGCTTCAGGTTTGTTGTCATAATATTTCACTACCATTCCATATTTGACAAGCTCCATACTTTCATCACTACAATATTGCATAACCCATTTCAAGACTCCATATACTTCATCATTTGAAGTGTCTCCAAGCCAACTTAGAACTTTCTTCATGTCTTCATTTTCCGCAGAATGTTGTCTCAAATCTTAGTCCTTCTGGTTAAATTTCTCTTTAACTTTTCTTCTATGAATTTCCTCTGCAGTCAATCTGCTTCTAGTTCCTCTGCACAAAATTTTTATTGTCTCAACAATGTTTTGTGTGAGAGTTATAAGAACTCTCTCCCATTATTATTCACAAATATCTAAGGCACATAGTTTCCTTATCCAATCTCCTTGTTTCTTTGTGAAAGGTTGTCTTCTTCCATCTTCATAAGGTTGTTTGCTTACATCTTCACACATAATAAACAAATTACAGAAAACATTTTCCTTAGGACATTCTTGGAGCTCATTTTTAAGTCATAAATACAACTTGTTTTTCTTCCTTAATTTCTACCACAACACTTGATTCTTCATATGTATATCCTTGATATTTGTCTTCATTTATAGTCCTTGAACTTCCATTGATATTAGTAGCATCTTTTCCCTCTTGGATGCTCCCTAAAAAAAATTATGTTTTATACTTTTTTTATGCATTCTTCCATAAGGTATATGGTTTTCTCAAAACCTCATCATAAGAATCCACCTGTTGCTTGACTTGATTCAAAGGAATGCCCCTCTCCTTCTTTACTAAATCATTATGTTGACTTAATGCTTCCTCGATCCTATCTTGTTCAGCAATTGGTCCTGCAATTTTGGCATTGTCTTCATCTATCTTGTTCTCTTGTAGAGACTTCTTTCTTAGATCCTTGTTGTTATATTCAAAGGCAATCCCTCGTTCATTTTATGTCAGTAGACATTTACATTTACTCAAAAAAATGGATCTGTTAAAGGTAAATCAATTACCTCAATTTCTTCTATTTCCTCTCTAAGATATCCATCTTCAACCTTAGGCTTTGCTAACCAGTCTTCCAACAACTTTCGTTCTTCATTAAAATATATGGATACTACCTCTGATTGTTGTCTTTTGTCCTCGATATTTGAATTCTATTTCTTTGTCAAAAATATGCTACCTTTCATTCCATCTACTGGAATCCCTCAATCTCTATTTCCTTGAGACAATTATGCAACGACCTCTTCCTTTATGGCAATTTTCAATGATTGTCCATCTTCATAACCTACATACACACAAATTATTAGTTTTAAAATCACGAGACTCTTGAGTCTCTTCTGATGCATCAAGCATCTATTTTATGTGTTGGAATGAACTCTTCAAGCCATTCATGAGTTATTTATCTTTTCCATCATCTTCCTCTCCAATAATTACTCCATGCTCTAGTTCACAAAAGTAAACTGCATGTCCTTCTTCCAAGGAATTTTTGTACTCATCCTCCTTGAGTTATTCTTCCTTTTTAATCCAAGCATTTAATCTGTGTCTCAAGTTTTGCCTCAACTTCCTTACAAACAATTGTATTATAGGCCATATAACCCTCTTCTTCAAAATCCAACCATATCTCTGGTCTTCTTTAACTCTCTCCTATAACAGCTTCATCATCTCACCGAGTTGTTCTTTTAACTCAACAATTTCTCTGTCAAATTATGTATCACTCATCTTGCTTCTACCAATTGCTTTGGCACTTTCTCTCATCTGGTTGTGGCTTTCTCTTGAACCCTTAACATGACCCTCCATAGTCATCCTCGTTTCTTCCTTTGTGAGCTTCTCCATTCTCAACTATGAGCTGCAAGTAAGCCTCTGAAATAACAAGTTTGTTTCACCTTTCTACAATATGCCTCACCAAGCTTCCCCTCTTGAGCCTAACCTTTTGGTATCTCTGGTTCTCTCCTCCAGAAACTTCTTGATATTTCTCTGCTCCTCTAGGCTTCTTGATCCAGATTTATGGGGGAACGCAATAGAATACCCAAATAACCATGAATACAAAGATGCATCAGAAATAACACTTCATTTCATTAATATCAAAGAACTGAAATTTGTTTACAGACATACTAGAAATAAACTAGCTAGGGCGCTAGTAGCTTATCTCTGAGAAGATATGTGGCAGCTACAGGCCTCTGAACTCTGTGTTACAATGAGGCTCGAAGACCTGTCTATTATTGAGAAACAATGGAAATGCTAAACATCCAAAAAACCTAACCCTAGGAGATGAAATGCCAGAATATGGGCCCCGTTAGGGTAAATTGGTACATCAATTTCCCGAGGTCGTAACTTTGGCATACTATCTTCGTTTGACGTATATGATACATCGTTAGAAAGATCTCTCTGAGGAATATATTTGTTGGAAATAAATAACATGATGTTACCTTACAACCAGTAGATGCCCAAAAAATGTCTCTTAGGGCCTCAAAACGGATCTGGAAGTTCAGGACCTGAAAAACCACAAAAAATAGTAAATTGTGCTACAATTAAGGAAACTGAAAATCTGAAAGAAACAATGGTGGGGGTCTAAGTGGAATAGGCAGGTGGCCACCAATATCCACCTAGATCATTCCTCCCCCCTTAGGAATCAATGGTCCCCATTTCATTGAGTTCCTCCATGAGATGAGGAAACTTCTAATGAGCTTGGTCCCTGGTGAGTCACTTGCCCTGGTGAAGGAGTTGGTCTTCTTTGACAACTCGATATAGTTGGATCCTCTGTTGGAGGGTGTTATTGATCTATGTGTCCATAATTCGATCAGTTGTGGCTTGTTCCATGCAGTCTGGGTTTAACTTTGTTGGTGTGAGTTTTTTTTCCATGTCGGATGTGTCCAGTAGAGGTGGAAAGTAAGGCCGAAGGCGATCCACATTGAAAACTGGGTGCATAACAAGGAATGGTGGGATACTAAGCTCGAAGGAATTGTCCCCTATAGCCTTGGTGATGGTGTATGACCCATATTGGAGTGGGTGAATCTTACGGTGGGGTCCAGCAAGGTGCTCCTTCTATAAATGTAGCCACACTTTGTCGCCCACCTGGAAGTTGTGTTACACCCGATGTTGATCATGTCCCTGCTTGTACCTTAGCAATGTCTCTGTCCAATATGTCATGAACCTGTTGACGAATGTGTTGAATGTGCTCAATGAAGCTGGTCCCCTTGGTAGCTTCAGACTGGATATGAGTTGAATCAGCCTGAGTAGCTGCAAATGGTATGGCTACATCAATGGGACATAGTGGCTGGAATCCCAAGCCCACCTGAAAGGGGCTATGGTCAGTTGAGCTGTGGAGGGCCCAGTTATAGCTATGTTGCACATAGGGAAGGCTCTCATCCCATGTGTGTGGATGCTTTGAGTTGTACATTGACAAAATGTTTACGATCATCATGTTGGCGACCTCTGTCTGGCCATCAGTTTGGGGATGGAAAGTTGTGGACTTGGTGAGATTGGTGTCCATCATTAACTAGAGGTTGGAAAAAAATGTACTGAGGAACCTGTTGTCCTAATCTGATATGATAGACTGTGGGATCCCAAAGTGTACCCACACTCATTCAAAGAATATTTTTGCAATGGCTTCTGTTATGATATTCTTCTTGCAAGTCGACATAATGGCCATCTTCGAGAATCTATCAACGACCATGAAAACATATTCGTTTCCATTCTTAGTAGAAGGAAGGCTCGACATGTAATACATGGAGATGGATTCCCTAGGTCGACTAGGGGTAGGCAGTAGAGTATAGAGGCCTTTCTTCTTGATGGTCAGTTTGGCAATGACGCAGGCAATGTAGGATCTGATGTACTTCCCGACATCCTGTCGAAGGTTTGGCCAATAGAAATAATTTTGTAGTACTGCCACTATTTTCTTGACCCCAAAATGACCAATGACCCAACTATAGTGTACTTCACAAATCATATTGGCACGCTCGCTTGAAGGAACACAAAAGTGTCCCAGGTGACATAGTAGTGCATCCTGGAGGTGAAAATTTGGAACTCGGTTACCCCCCAAGAGTGTCTTGTATGTGTGGCCGAAATCTAGGTCTCTCTTGTAGAGAAGTGACCAAACAAAAGTCTCGTTCCCACAAGAGTTGAGCACGGTGGTTATCGCCACGATCGGTGGTCGGTTGAGGCAGTCTACAACATTATTGGTGTTTCCCTTATTGTACTTGATATTTAAATGAAACTATTGCATATATGTGGACCACTTCCAATGGTGATCGTTCTGCAACTTCCCTTGTGTTTGTATGAACTATAGGGGTCGGTGGTCTGTGTGGATGATTGTTTCCTTCCCCAAAATGTAATGATTCCACTGTCGGCAAGCCTGCACAATGAAATACATTTCTTTGTCACAAGTGGGATACTTTCGGACTATGTCGAACAATGTTGCACTGTGATATGCCAATGAATTCCCTTGTTGAGTAAGAACTACCCCAATATCATAGTCAGAGGCATCTGTCTCGATCTCAAATGGTTGTTGCAAGTCTGGTAATGTGAGCACTAAGGCGCAAAAGAGGCAATGTTTCAATTCTGTGAATGCCTTCTATAGATATTTCGACCAAAACAAATTTTCTTTCTCTCCTCCCTTGCTGACTTGACTCAAGGGCCAAGTGATATGAGAGAATCCCAACACGAGCCTACGATAGAAATTAGCAAGACCCAGAAAGTTGCAAAGCTCTGTTAGAGTGGTTGAGGCTGGCCAATCCTGGATGACTTCGATCTTGGTTGGATCCACATGCACCCCACGCTCATCAATAATGTATCTCAGATACTGAACCTAGTTCATGCCAAAAGTGCACTTCTCCAAATTGGCACACAACTTGTGTTTCCACAGTGTTTGGAGGACCTGTCGGATGTGGTGGAGGTGCTCTTCCCAATTTTGGTTGAAGATCAGGATGCCATCCAAGTACACTACTACAAATGAGTTGGTGAATGGTCGCAATATGTCATCCATCAGCCTCATGAAGGCTGTGGGAGAATTCGTCAACCCGAAAGGCATGACCAGCCATTCGAAAAGGCCCTCCTTGGCTTTGAAGGAAATATTCCACACATCGGACAATTCGATTGGTACCTAGTGATACCTAGACTTCAATTCAATCTTGTTTAAATACTTCTCCCCTTTTATTTGGTCCATAAGGTCATCAATCTGTGGGATTGGGTACCTATTCCAGGCGGTGATCTTGTTCAGTGCCCGATAGTCAATACAGAGTCTCCAAGTCCCATCCTTCTTCTGCACCAACACTATCGAGATCCCACAGGGTGATTAATTTGGCAGTATGTGACCTTTATGTAGTAGCTCCTAAATCTGTCACTTGATTTCATCATTCTCCATAACAAATCGTTGATAGATTGGTCCATTGGGAAACGACGCACCTGGGGTCAGATCGATGGGGTGATTCACCTGACAGTGCAAAGGCACCCCTGCGGGTGAGGTGAAAATGTTTCGGTACTCCTCGATGACCTTGTCCATTCATTGTTGTCATGTGGATGAGCCCTGTCTGGAGGTCATGGCCATAGTCTTCTTCTTTCCCTGAGGGTGGATCATCAGGAAAACAATTTTTTTGGTTTTGAAAATGAGCTTACTGCATTGTTTTGCAGTAAACAAAGAGATAGCGACAGGAGGTGGTACCTTTGGTATCCTGTACAACTTATTTCCCAAGGTAAAAATAACAACGCGAGGTCAAGACTCATACACATCATGTCGCTTCCACAAGTATGGTTGGCCTAATAATACCTCACAAACATCAAGAGGAGCAATGTCACATAATACCTCATCGGTGAAGGTCTTGATGCTATAGGGAATGTGACATTGTTGGATGACACGAAGATCTCGTCCTTGGTGAAGCCACCCTATGGTGTACGGTTGTGGGTGTGTTGTGGTGGACAAGACCAACAACTTCACGACCTCTATTGAAATGAGGTTATTTTGGCTCCCTCTGTCGACAATGAACTATAGCGGGGAACCCTTTACCCACATCTGGGAGTGGAAGAGACGCTCCTCCTCCTCTGGATCTTTCGGTTCTCCCTTTTGGATCATCGTGGTGGAAAAGGTGGCATTGGGCTCATCATTGATAATCTTCTTGTCATTCCCCTTCTCAAGTTTCGATTCAGTGTCAGAGCATGCATCTGATTAAGAAGCCCTCATCTCGACCACCAATGATTGTTTGGCATGACACTCACTTGTGTTGTGAGTGGAGCTCTTATGGAACTCACACCACTTTCCTGTGTCCTTATTCGGCTTCGCGGTGTTGTTTTTTGCTTGTGGCTTTAGCAGGTTTTCTTGAGCCTCCATGCCTTGTATTTTTCCTTTGTTCTGTGGTTTGGGGGCACCTTTCACTTGCTTTTGATTCGTAGATCCAAAGTCTCGCTTCTTTTGTTTGAATTTCTACTCAATCTTGGCAGCATACCGGTATGTCGTACCAAGTGAGGAGATGTCGAGGAACTCCATTTTCTCCTGAATGTGCCTGTGTAGACAACTACGGTACTTCAACACCAATTTTTTCTCCGAATCTCTGATACCCAAATTTATGCGCAGGGTATGGAATAGATTTTTCAACTCATGCACATCTTGATCCCTTTGTTGCCGCAGCATATTCCACTATATGTACTTGTCCTCATAGCTCCCCATGGGATAATATTGTTCCTTGATGGCATCTCAAAAAGAATTCCAAGTGGGTATAGCCAAGAATAGGAAGGGTTTCTCCTCATCCTTTTTCTCACAATAGGTTTCCCACCAGTCCTTGGCATGGGGGGCAGCTTTGAGCAGTGAAAAAATAATCTTCTCCAGGTTGGAAAAGTCATGAACTGAGAAATATCCTTCTAATAGATTCAACCATTTATCTACGGCGTATGCATCTATTTGACCATCAAATATGGGAATGTCAAAGTTTACTTGTACCTTAAAAGGGGTTTCACCTCCAAAGTTGTTGTTGGATGCAGATGCGCCGCCAGTGGGAAATCGTTGAATGATCTGGGCAAAGTTATCCATCATCGCGTTCCTTTTTTTTTCAAGGACCTCCTCGTGCAATATTTTGATAGGATCTCCTGCTCCCTCATCTTTCTTTTTGTCCCCCATGGGCATTCGACAGGGTTTGCGAGGTTGATCTTGCAAAGGTTCAACCAAATCAAGTCCTAACTCCTTATACCCCGACCTCATTGGGGACATGCAAAGAAGGATCGAGAAAGAGAAGACCACTTTAATACCACTAATACGGATTTGTGAGGGTCCACAATAGAATACCAAAATAACCATGAATACAAAGATGCAGCAGAAATAACACTTCATTTCATTAATATCAAAGAACTTAAATTTGTTTACAGACAAAACATAAATAAACTAGCTAGGGCACTGGTAGCTTATCTATGAGAAGAGATGTGGAGGCTAAATTCCTTTGAACTCTGTGTTACAATGAGGCTCGAAGGCCTATCTATTATTGAGAAATAATAGAAACCCTAAACATCCAAAAAACCTAACCCTAGGAGATGAAACGCCAGAATATGGGCCTCGTCGGGGTAAATTGGTACATCAATTTCTTGGGGTCGTAACTTTGGCATACTATCTCCGTTTGACCCATATGATACATAGTTAGAAAGATCTATCTGAGGACTACAATTTTTGGCAGAGAATATCATGATGATGTTAATATTTTTCGATCGATAGATGCCCAAAAAACATCGTTTAGGGCCTCAAAACGGCTCTGGAAGTTCAGGACCCGAAAAACTGCCAAAAATAATAAATTGTGCTACAATTAAGGAAACTAAAAAACTAAAAGAAAAAAAGGTGGGGGTGTTAGTGGAATAGGCAGGTGGCCACCAATATCCACCTGGATCACTTCTGCACTCTTTCACTTGAGAACTTCCATTGTTCTCCTTCTTCTATCACAACTTTACTAGCTGTAAGGGTTTTGCCACAATGTATTTCTTTGTTTTTTTATCTATAAACACAAATATTTCTTTAACAGAGTTATTACAAAATATGGTATTCATTACCTACAAGATACGCTCCAAGATCTTGTCCTCCAAACATTTCTATCCAACTTTGCTCCTTTTCTAGAATGGCCTCTAATCTACAGCTTCAAAGTTCCTCTGCTAAACTTTGTCCCTTTACTCCAACACATGGAAGTCTTCCTTTCAAAAAATACATGAATTTTCATCATTTTAATGCAAAACACATACCTTACCTCCAAATTTTACATAACCTATATCCTTTGTACATTGCTATTAATATTCACAAACTTCCTTTTACAATTGCTAATTTGAAAACTTTCCATTTCTTATGTGAATTCACTTTTCTTACCCATCTCTTGTTTGGAATTTTTCCTTCCTCTCCTACAAGATTTATCTCAAATACTTTTCCCAAAGTTTAACTGCAAAGTACAAACACATAATTTACCTGGATATTCCTTTCAATGCTAGTTTCCTCTTTCCAAAGAGCATTGTTGTGCTTTGATACCACTTGATGGAGTTAGGTCATGTTGAATCACCTTTACTGGTCATTTATAACCCACTTCTCTGTAATTCAAATTCCCTTGTACTTCAAACAAATATCACTTATGGATGGAATCCATTTAACACATAAATCCTTCATGTTCCAAAGAATTTATGCCTTTTTCAATTGATGCACACAAAATCTACTCTAATACCCCTAACATCATGTTTAATCACTTCTTTGAGCTCTTAATCCTTTCTTAATATCAAATCTTAACCTGACACTAGTCCATCTCAAACTTAACACCAAGGGCTAAGTGATCCATGCATAGAACCAAGTATTTAAAACCTGGGCACTAAACCAAATTTAGGTGCTAAACTCCATAAAACCACAAGTCGAAACCAAGCGCTAACAATATCTAGTATTGCTATATCACATATCGATGTGTCACATAAAATACACATATAACATTTAGTGATATAGTTGGGGCCAATATGGAACCTCATTGTGGAACCATGATACTGTAATATCGTTGTATTACGATACCTGAACACAACATATTAAACACTTAACAAATATTGGTGAGGTTAGATATGGAACCATGCTGCAAAAACACAATATTAGAGTATCGGGTATTTGAGATATAAACCATGTAACACTTTACCAATATCACGAGGTTTGATATGGAACCCTGCTATGGAACCATGATAGGATATATAATGTTTTCTGAAATAAATACAAAAGAATTGTTCGAGCCGATATGGAAATCCAATAGGAATGCGCCACGCGTCCCTTCTCAAACTGTTGATCTCGACCACTACAATAATATCGCCACCATTGATTGTTAAAGTTATAGCCTTTGGTTTTGTAATTTTCTATTCTTTCAATCATGTCAGTAAATCTCAATCGTCAATCCCCTAGTGATCAAGGGTTGGGATTAGATCCTTCTTTCACTGCAATTATGAAATCCTCGATTCAAACTAGTTGTCGATATCACCAATATCGTTTCTCTAGATTTCATTCTTATATGACTTCCTCATTCTTTCACACTTCAACGAAGTTCATAGGAACTTTTTTCATCGATCTCATTCCTCTTTAGGTTTGAAATTTTATTTTCTCCTCCTCGCTTTACACAAGTTTAACACAGGTTCACTCAGAATCATAGTTTCCCATTCACACTTATTCAACATTCACACACATCAATAGAGAAATGCACACACAATCATGATGATTTCATTGATTTGATCATTGTACATAATTTCAGAAAATATATCTCCCTTGTTGGCCAAATTTCTCTCTATTGGGGCACACTCTCTCCTTGGCTAGATTTCTATCCAATTAGTCACACTCTCTTTGGCCAGATTTCTTCTCAATTGGACACACTATTTTGGCCCTGGCCACACCCACTCTACATACTCGTAGCTTTATAATATAGAGAATCAATATAAAGTTCCATATCCTATTTACATTCCACAAATTTGAAACTTAATCCCAATTTCTCTCTAAAATCATATAATCTGCTAATTAATTACAACAATAGCATTTCATCTCTCTATACTTGATGATGATCAATTTGATTGAATCCTCCATACTTAAGAAAATCCACCTAACCCAACTAATTTCTTAAATAAACCGTTTACATGACAATTAGGAAAAACAAACCATATCCTTCTAGAATCATACAAACTTAGGAAAATACATTAATTTAATTAAGGGAACCCACTCTCTTTAGTAAACTCTAATAGCCTCCTAGGTCTTCTCAAAATGAGTAATTTTTGATGGGAAATTCTCCTACATCACAATCCATAAAAGAGGGTGGTCTCTCATTGTCCACTCACAACTCAGAAATCCCACAACCCACTAGTATTCTCCTATATCTATCCTGATTTTCCACCAACTCTCTTCCTCTAGACCTTACCAATGTTGGTTGTGGAGCCTGGTTATCTTCCTGATTCATAGGTCTTTGTTTTCAGTCGTGTTTATACCCCATGAATATTGTACACCCTAGAATAATGTACACTCATCCATGCAGGGGGGTTGCAGGGGGGACTTTCCCCCCTTGTGGGGTCCAGGGGCAAGTCGGCCCCCAGTGGGGGTTCGGGGGAGAAGCCTCCAAAGGAAAAATTGCCTTGTAAATGTATATTGTAATTTCATAGTAAATATGGACCGTTCATTATAAGGTCGCAGATCTGACGGTAGAAGTTATGTTAGGGTTTTTTTCCCTTGAAGGCAACCCTCTTTTATGAGGGAATTGTATTGTGGCTATATATCATTGTGAATATTGTATTCTGAGAGAGGATACTTTAAGAGAAAGAAGAGGAAGTTACAACGGGTGTGTTGAAGGTTATATCCCTTCATTTTGTTGGATAATAAAAAGGAAGGACCTGGAAATTTATCTGGTGGACGTAGCCCACATTGGGTGAACCACGTATATCTATGTCTCTATTGTTGTATGTATCTTCTTTGTTTTATTTCCACATTTGTTTTTATTTTATTTCTCAGCGATCCTGGTTTTCTAACAACCAACCCAATGAATGTACCCTTAAATAATCTCAGTCCCTCGGGCATACCATTCATTTATCAAGGTCTCTCTAACATAGGTAACCAGCAATTTATTTGTTGGGAACTCTAGGAAATCACTGCTAGGAAAACTAACAACAAACAACAACAAACACGTGTTGTTATAGTGCAACTCACACAATAATTCACTCTTAAGGCTTGACAACCCATATCTTCAATATTGTGCTCCAAAATACTCTCCAGAAACATTCTAGCATGCTCCAAAATTCACCCTCCATGGTTTCTCCAACTCCAAGCTCTCTTTTATGCTCTCTACTTGTTTTTCATGCCAAAAACTTAACTCTCTAAAATAGTTGTAACTTCCCATAATAATTTCCTCTCATTTGGCTTGCTTTCTTGACTCACACACTTCCCCAAGATGATTTTACTCATCCCCCATGCTCTCGATAACTATGAGATGCAACTTCTCACAACCACCCTCTTACATGTATTCAATGATTGGCTTTGGGGACACTCAATTAGCAGATAGAGTTTAATAAATAATGACAATAAAATTCAGGAATGTGGGTGGAATTAACAGACATGGGTAATTTCCCCTTGGACCCTTCTCTAATACATTCTCCTAGACCATCCCCTCTCTTGTGGATTAATTCATCCACCATATCTATCCATATCCCCTAGCAATTGGCATCACTTTTTTTTATTAAAACTTAAAAATACATTTCACATATACATCGCTTGGCCATAGACACACATTATATCTACATTAAGTATTAATCAAATTGGGGATTATAGATGGGATGTTACATTCTCCCTCCCCTACAATTATGTGTTATCCTTGATGCACACTATGTCGATATACATATACAATTTTACATCACAATACTTTAATAAATAAAATTTTGCAACTTTACAACTCCAACAACAATTCCAACCAAAATCTCATATTCCTCTCAACCCGCTGACCCAAGGAATGTACCCCCTTCATTGTTCTCAATTCATCGGGATGTGTCAATTATTTTTCAGGGCCCCCATCATATGTTGGCTAGGACTTTGAGATGTGGTTCCAAAACTCTAGCTGCTCAAAATGGAGTCTTGCATTATTTTTCTTTCAAAATTAACAAAACATTGTGGGTATTCTTCCCGTGTGTTTTCTTTGTGCTCCCATGTAGCATATTTAGGACCATAGTAGGTCCATTGAACCTTTACCATCCCTATGCCCTTATTCATGGGAAATTTGATTTTCCAGTCCAGGATGTGTAGTGGTTCCACTCAGAAATCCCCTTCATGTTCCACCTGGATCACATTCCAATAAATTATGTGGTTAGGGTTAGGAACACATTTCTTTAATAATGATACATTAAAAACATTATGCACTCTCATGGATGTAGGCAATGTTATCATGTATGCAACTAGCACTATCTTTTCTAGGGTTTCAAAATTTCCACGATATCTTTTTTCCAACTTTTGGAAAATTCCTAATCTTAGTGAATTTCTCTTTGATTTCACTTTTAAAAACACATGTTTTCCCACTTTGAAATCTCTAAAAACTATATTCTTGTATACATAAATTTTCTGCCTATCCTAGGCAGCCTTTAAATTCTTCTTGATCTTTTCCATCTTCTCTTCCATTTCCTTCTACAAAATTGGCCCAACAACCTATTTTTCTATTGGATTATCCCAAATCATTGGTGTGTTACACTTCCTGCCATACAATGATTCAAACGAGCTCATTTTTAATGAGGCTTGATACCCATTATTGTAAGTGAATTCAACTAAGTGAATGTAGTCTTCCCACTTTGATGGTTGATCCATCACATACATTTTGATCATGCCCTCAATTATTCTATTAGTCCTCTTTGTTTTCCCATTTGACTCTTGGTGATACGTTGTACTAAGATTTAGATTTGTCCCAAAGCCTTTGAACAAACCTTTCCAAAAATTGGATATGAATTTTGGATATCTATATCAAACTATTACATTAGGCACCCCATGTAACCTGGCAACTCCCTTCATGTAGATTTATGCAATATCTATTGCCTTGTGTGTAGTCTTACACAGGAATAAAATGTGTTTCCTTAGTTAATTTATTCACCACCACCATGATGGAATCATGATGCTTCAATGTTTTGGGAAGCTTAGTAATAAAATCAACTGTAACTACTTCCCACTTCCATTCTGGAATTGGCAATGGTTGTAACAACCACGTTGGATGTCTATGTTGAGTATTCACTTTTTGGCACTCTAGACATTTGGATATATAATTAGCCACTTCTTTCTTCATTACGGGCCAACAATATTGGCTTCTTACAACTGCAATAGTTTTTTGATATCCTGGGTTCCCAACATATGGCACATTCTACATTTCCCTCAGTACCGCATTTTTCAGCACATTGGAATTCAACACATACACTTTTCCCTTGTACATGATAATTACATCTTCTTTCATCTCATATTAATCAAAATTTTGTTGTAAATTACCTTTTTATGATGTTTCTTTTATTTTTAGATAGTGATGATATCAATTTGCTGGTACAATAATTTTATCTTTCATATAAGTCATGTACATGTTGATGGATGCAATATGCATTTCATGATCTCTCTTGATGACTGCATCAACCACTTGATTTACCTTCCCTTGATCTAGGTGGATATCGATGGCCACCCACCTATTCCAATGGCTCAAAGGCCAATTTCCATTTTGGCAGTTTTTCCTAGTTTTTTGGGTCCTAAACTTTCGAGGCCATTTTGAGGCCCTAAACAACATTTTTTGGGAATGACATAGTCACACTATAGGATTCAATAAGATGCAGCCAAAGTGTGATGGAAACATGTTTATTCCTCGGAAATTTCTTTCCAATGAGCTATCGTGCGCCTAAAACAGAGATCGTATGCAAAAGTTACGACCCCGAGAAGTTGATGTACCAATTTACCCCATCAGGGCCCACATGACTTTTGGCACTTCATCTCCTAGGGTTAGGATTTTGAATATTTATGGTTTTCTCATTTATTCTTTATGTTAAAAGGGCCTTTGGAGCTTCATTGTAATGAGCTTATTATGAATGAGCTTATTTTGTATGAGCATAGCCGACGCATCTCTTCTCATAGATAAGATACCACCATTCTAACTAGCTTGTGTGCTTTTGCATTTTACAGTATTTTGTATTTCAAACAGTCATTAATAGAATCTAAGCATTACTGTATTATTTTGTTCCTTTCCATATCTCTATATATTTATTTGTTATATCTTCATTATATCTCTCCCTTCGTATCATTCCTTAAATAATCTAGATCAGTGGTATTAGAGTGGTCTTATCCTTGTCGTCCTTAGTGCATGTCCCCCGATGAGTTTAGGGTATAGAGAGTTGGGTCTCAAGCTTGTATCTCTTGAGGAAAACCTCTCTCACATGCCCAAGTGACCTTCAATGGAGGAAGAAAAGAGGGACAAAGAAACAAGAATACTTTCAAACTATTTCTTGAGAAATCCCTAGTGTGACAAAGGAACGAGATGATGGATAGTTTCTCCTAGATCCTTCAATGACTACTGGAAAAAACATAGGCACCTTCAATCATCACTCACTTTAGAGGTGTGACATCCTTCAAGGTACAAGTTAACTTTGATATTCATTTATTTGAAGGCCAGATAGATGTTGACACTTTGGAAAAATGGTTAAATATGCTAAAGGGTTATTTCTCTGTCCACAATTTTTCCAACAGTGAAAAGAACACCTTCTAATTTGAAAATGATATTTAAAGACTTGGTTAAGTTTTAAGCATGTGTTCAATTACCATTTAGGAATTAAGGAAAAAAGAAGAACTTAATGAGAGAATATAGCAGCCATCATAAAAAAATGCAGACCAAAACATAAGTATAAAGAACATCAAACCATAATAGCAAAGTTGTTAATAGAGTTCGGCAAGATTGCTTATGTCTCAGTGGGTGAGGATTTCTTACTTCTCTTCAATGCTTGAAAAGTACATCAAAAATGTATCAAAAGGATTGCAAACTGGTTTGGTTGTGTTCTTCTCGACCTAAACAATCCAACACAACTGACGGCACTGAAAAAGGTTGAGCATAGCTCCCGGAATTGGCCTCCAAAGTTTGCTTCCTTAATGGCTTGTGTGCATCAAAATGGCTTCAAGATTCGTAAACTCATCATCATTATGCACTTTTGAACCTCTTGGTCTGTCAAAAACCTCTGATTTATATAGGATTTGATTTGGTGATCCTATCCCAACTTCCTCCCAAGATCTGGCCTTAAATCAGACTCCAGATCCCCCAAAAATGGGAAAAATCTCCCAAAATCAGCATAAAAAAATCATGAAAAATCATAATATAAAGTTTAAAACCCAAATTTCAGCACATTTTGGGCACAACCCCTTTCTCCCGGGCCCCTGGTCATATGGGCGGTTCCATATGGCCGGGCTCTAGGATAAACACCTATCTGCACCCCTTTCTCTTGGTTCTCTGGTCGTATGCATGGCCATGTGGCTTGTGGATAGGCCTCTCGTGCCCCCAACTTAGCTCCTGGTATATATCTCTGGTCGCGTGGGGTGCCATGTGTCCTCGCGTTGGCCCCCACCGACCGAGGCTTAGCCCTAGCCCCATGCCAACTACAATTTAAAACAAAAACCTGCCATATGGCTTAACAAGTCACAACGGAGCTCGGTCGGTCTGCCCCATTTCACAAAGACATGGCTCCTCCCAGAGGTTAAGGGTTCAAATCCCTTAGAGTATCAACAAAATTTTTGTTCTAACAAAATCCAAAGTGCCACGTGGTGCCCTTTGATTGGGCCACATGTCACCCAATGATTGGCCCGTATGGTATAGTCAACAACCTAGTCAGCATGAACATTCAATTGCCACGTCACTGCCATACAACCATGTGTCATGCCATGTCAGCATCTGTACTGCCAAGTGACCTGCCCAATCAGTTGCCACGTCAGCATCCATACTACCCAGTCACCCTGCGACGTTGGCATCTGTATATCCTCCTATCATCCATACTGCCACATGGCATCCTATCATTGGGCCACGTCATGTATGGACTGCCACATGTCACGTCCATACAATGCCACGTGTCATTTCCATACTCGTCCAACTCAGCCCGAAATTTCCAAAACTGAGGGACATGTGTCACCTCCTCATGTTGCCATGTGTCCTGATGTCATCATGACATAATGTTGACATCACTTGTCGTACTGCTGACGTCAATAGTACATCTTGTTGACTTTGACCAGTTTGAATTTTTGTCTGTTTGGGAAATTGATCAAAACACAATAAATTTTGCATATGGTGTCCATTTGTAGAAAAACTTATATGGTCGGAATCAAAGCGATGAACTCGACATAATGGTGTTGGTTTCATCATATTCCGAGAAATTTGATTTTTAGGCCTTCCTGGATCCATTTTGGATCACCTTCGCACTCCTTAAGGCCCTTCCCCATGTCATAGATTGGTGGGAGACATACTATGAGAAACATGTCAAGGATGAGTCTGTACGTTTTGGGCCATGACCCACTTGCGTGGCTTTTGTTGATTCCCTAAAGGAACAATATTACCCTGTTGGAATTTATGATGACCAATACATGAGATGGACCACCCTATGCCAAGAGAGGGGCCAAACTCTATCAGAGTTCACGAATACTTTATGTTAGCACTCAGAGTCACCCTCATATTGCAAGAGAATAATCCCAGTACCCAACAAAATTTTTGGTGGATGTTGGTTTTATGCGTGGAGGTCAAATGGACAAAAACTCAGTACAAGAATGATTTTAATCACAGAAACTGGACAAGCAATGCACAGGGAAGTGAGGTACTCATTAACTTAAGTCAATGATTTGAGTTTAAGTGTGAGTAGAAAGAAGACTTAGTGAGAGAGGTGAACAAGACTATTATAGGCATCCAGGTTTCAATCATCTTGGTGAAGAAAAACTCAGGCTCAAGAGCACTCTTGAACTCAAGCTTCAGACACTGAAATATGTCACAGCAGCATAATAATCAAACCTACATTATCATGCAACTACTTCAACTCGACTAGATCCTCCATGCCCGAGCCTTTCAGCATAAGGGGAAATAAGGTAACAAGGAAGCTAACTAAAACTGGTCACATCACTACTGTAATCAAACGTACATTACAATAGAACCACAAACCTCGGCTGGCTCCTCCATGCCTGATTGTTTCAGCACAATTTAAACAAAGAGATGAAATAAGATGACTTCTATTAATGTGAAAGTCTCAAATTTGATACATAACTAGAGAACAATTCTCGCATCAAAATTACACAGTAGGGAGCTCAGCTCCACCAGTTGACGACCTTAACAAATCTTGAACTGATCTATTTATACTCAGATCATTCCACAACTACCAGGAGTGTGATCTGGCCATTCCATTCAAAGCCTTTTGTCTACTCCTTCTTCTGACAAAATTTGTGTGCATCCTTCTATCAAATAGGAGCTGAGATCAGCATGGTCCTGAAGGAAAAATTGTCCATAGGGGTACCTCGGGCTGACAGTTCTGTCTCCATGACCAGACCTTCCATTCCTTCTATTTATGGAGTGAGTCGAGTTTTCAACCACCACTCCTTTTTCATTAAATACTTTCTCTCGGGATCACAACGAGGCTTAATGCCTAGGGGGCATCCACGTGCTACTCTTGGATTAGACGCTATATAAGCACATGATTGTGGGGACGTTAAAGGTGGTTTGGATTCACACTACTTTTGAGCCCACAATTCACTACCTTCCACCACGTAGCTCTTTTACTATACCACGGTTTCAATTGCACGACCGCTCAAGAATTTTATCATTCGAGCATGTTGCGTCCACGCAATGAAAAGTGGTCATTGATTTGATTGTGATGTGTGATATGGGCACTCCTCTTGAATTTAGCACCACCGCTAAAGCTTATCCACCTACCAATTTTAGGATCATTTTAACCGTGTTGGGAGATGGCACTAAACAAGAACACTTCCTGGAGGATGATCTGATGTGGTGGCCTGACATCACTAAGTTGACGTGTCAAGAAAAGAGAGGTGACATGTGTTACTTGGAAACAAGCGGATGATATGCCCCAAGGTGTCTAGATTGAGTTCCATGTGTCATCACTAGATGAATGCCAAGTGTCATGACTGACGAGAGCGCCACATATCTGAACTGATGACTACCATGTACTTTGGCACTTCAGAGATCGGGGGTGGTATGCATGTAGAGTTGGAGCTCTGAAGTGAAGGATGAACGTCGATATTGGAGGATACGTGACAAGGATCCGTTAACTCCAGGAGAAAACATTCTAGATGAAAACGGGAGCGAGAAAGCTGAAAATCCCAAAGCCCGGAGTTTTGAAGAAAACTACCACCGTTAGATTTGGATGGACACATGGCAGTGATCTGTGGACTTTGGGAGAAAACGCTCTGGATGAAAGTGAGAGGGGAGGAGCTAAAACCCCTAAAGTCTGGAGTCCCAAAGTAAATATTGATCTTTCGATGGAGAAGGACGTGTGGCACTTGATCTACAACTCCGGGGCTTCTGCCTAACCACTAATCCTCGCACAATTTTGACATGTTGAATACATGAGAGTCGTTGATCTGATCGCGATCTATGATCTAGGAAAGCCCCACTTTTGTTGTCATGCACCGCTCTTGGATGGACCCTACTTCCTGCTACGAAGATCAAGGGCTCACAATTAATTCGGTAGTTTGGGCTTCGGGCCGTCTCAGTACATAGCTCATACAATCCTCCGAAGTGCCAAATTTCTAAAGTATGAGATATGGTGATGCATGTCCTCTTGATTTGGATGGCTGAGATCTATTTCGGGAGTTCAGGCTTTGGCTCTTAGGGAATTTTCAATGCACAACTCTTACAATCCTCCAAAGTAAATCTTTCGAAGTGAGGGACCTACCTCCATGTGTCCTCAACCTTCAATGGCTCAAATTTACTTCGGGACTTCGACTCCTCTGTCTATTCATTAATCCTTGTGCTACTTTGAAATCCTAATCACATGAGAGCCACTAATCTGATCTATTCATGGGATCTCCATCGTTGAAAATTGAGCATGTCTGCTTGCTTGCTTCGAGCCCACAATAGACCACTTTGAGTGTTGTGCCTTCTGCCCATGGTTGCTTCCTGTGTAAATAAGGACTTGGATGACTTGATGTGGGATCATGCAACAAAATGACCAGTAATTCGAGACAAAAATGATGATGAGTGCTCGTCCTTCTTTGAGAAAAAAAGAAAATCTTCGAGCTGGGACTTGGTCGAGAAAGACACCAAGGCAAACTAGGCTGTCAACAAAGGGGGAAAACGACTTTATTAGACAGAGGGAAAGATCCTAGGACTTAGCGGTGGGGAAAAGAGAGAGAGAGAGAGAGATGACACGAAGGTACAGACATAGGTATTAACAACAATCACATACGACCCTTGACAACCTCATGTGATAACATTGGCTCCACAAGGGATGGCATGCCCCCTGTGAGCTTCCAAGAACGTGTAGTTCCATTGCCTTAGTTGTTGTGTCGTGGATTCAAGCTCATATACATTTGTTGAAGGCAACATGCTGACATGTACACTACTCTACTTACAAAAAGAAAACAAACACACATGCTCCATAAGGAGCTTATTTATGTACAATCCTAGACTAACTGACTTTTTACATTGTGTTAGGTGAAAGCAAACTTCCACCATAGCCACCCAAACTGTTTTGTAATATAATTCTTCTTTTCACTACAAATGATCCACGAAAGGTAAGGGAAGTATGATAGCAGAATGAAAACATGTTTTGGAACACTGACAATACCCCCAAATGATGATAAGATGAATAATTTTGTAGGCTCCAATGATTTTGGAAAACTCAACTCCATATATAACTCCATAGGTTCATAAAATTTGTAATAAGGCACGCTAAACTGGTAAGAAATTACCTCCTTTACTTCATTATTTCTCACCTGTTGTTTAGTGTTCTCAGAGTGTACAGGTAGATAAAGGATTGATGCAGGTTGGCTCATCCCAGGTGATATTTTCTCATTTAAAAGTGTTGGACATGAGATAAGCTACACATTTAGCTCTTCCTTTTCTCCTTCATGGCCCTTCCAAGGATTAGATTCATAATCATCATATACAGGAACCATGCTATGAGGTTCCAAAGAAGCCATGGAAAAACTCTTCTCTTCGTCATCTTCATTGAGATATTCATCAAAAATTGGTTGTTTTTGGTCATCATTTGAAACAACTTCTTCATCATAAGAAGGGCTTCCCAAAACATCTTCTTCAAGGACAAGAATATCCCTTGCATTTTCTCCATAAGAGCAAAAAACAACATCTGCCTTCAAATCTGAAAATCTAGGAAAAAACAGCGAGAAATCTTCCCTAGTTCTTTTAACTAGCTTATCATCTATATTATCTTCACAGTCAAGAGAAATATCTACTGTAGAATACACTTGCTCTTTGTCATCAGAATATTCAAAAGAGAGATGTTGATCTTCATGAATATTTAAAACAACAGATACATCTGATATGATGTAAGATGTTTATGTGTTATTGTTATCATAATGAATATCATTCAACACCTCATGATCTTCATGGTAAATGTTTTCTTCTACAATAAATGCTTCATCACAAATTGGGCTTTCATGACTAGAAGAATCTTTATGGAGCAAAGAAAACTCATTACAACATCCATCAAAAAGACATTCAACTAGAAAATGTTCTTTACAAAAGGAATTGAAAGATGCATGAAATCCTGTCAAAGAGTTGATGCTTGCAACTGGGAGAGATCTACACCAATCGCGGGAAATCCACTCTAATGAATACCTGAAAAGATTAATCTGAACATCCTCATGTACAATATGAATTTGATGAATAAAATCATGAAAATCTAGCAAGTGTTCAACTGGTTCCTCCCACTCTTCTCCTCGAAATTTAGGAAGGCTAATTTCGCATTCATCTCTATTAGGAAGTGGATTAGGGAAACCAACTATTTTTAAAAAATCATAGAAGGCATACCTATGAGATAAAATCTTTTCCATTTCAAACTAGTGGAGTCACCATGGTGAAAGATGAGAAATCAGAATAATGTGTCCATTTTTAGTTCACCATCTAAAACTGGATCTCTGCAATGTCGTTTTTCCCAGGGAGCTTTTCAATTTGGAACAACAACTAAAATCATTCTTGAGAAAGATTTCATTTCTTGATAATATTCTCTGGGTCATATTCAGGTGTTTTCTAGAGATATATGTGGATTAGACCTCGTGTGTCTACCTTTGGGAGCCACAACAACAACAATGGAATCGTCAGGTGCAAGTTGCAATCTTCAAGTTACTGATTTCTGATGCACCTTCAGAATAAAAATTTCTTTGTCATTCAATCCAAGGGAATTGTCTTCAATTCATTCCCTGGCAATGGTGCCAAGAATGTTACCACTGAGAGTCACCCTCAGATTGCAAGAGGATAAGCCCATTACCCATCAGAATTTTTGGTGGATGTTAGTTTTATTAGTGGAGCTCAAATGGACAAAAACTCAGTGCAAGAATGATTTTAATCACGGAAAATGGACAAGCAATGCACAGGGAAGTGAGTTCCTCATTAACTTCAGTCAGTGATTTAAGTTTAAGTGTGAGTAGAAGGAAGACTTATTGAGAGAGGTGAACAAGACTAATATAGGAATCCATCTTTCAAGCAGCCTGGTGAAGAAAAACTCAGACTCAAGAGCAATCTTGAACTCAAGATTTAGACACTGAAATATGTCACAGCAGCATAATAATCAAACCTACATTATCATGCAACTACAACAACTCGACTGAATCCTCCATGCCCAAGCCTTTCATCATAAGGGGAAATAAGGTAACAAGGAAGCTGACTAAAATTGGTCACAAAACTACTGTAATCAAACCTACATTACAATAGAACCACAACCCTCGATTGGATCCTCCATGCTCGAGTGTTTCAGCACAGTTTAAACAAAGATATGAAAGCATTTGACTTCTATTAATTCTAAAGTCTCAAACTTGATACATAACCAGAGAACAGTTATGGCATCAAAATTACATAGTAGGGAGCTTGACTCAACTAGTTGATGACCTTAACAAAATATTGAATTGATCTATTTATACTCATATCATCCCACAACTACCGGGAGTGTGATATGGCCATTCCATTCAAATCCTTTCGTCTGCACCTTCATCTTTCAGATTGTGCGTGCATCCTTCTGTCAGACACCAACTCAGATCAGCATGGGCCTGCAGGAAAAATAGTCCATAAGGGTACCTCGAGCTGACAATTTTGTCTCCATGACCAAACCTTCCATTCCTTCTATTTATTGAGTGAGTCAAGGTTTCAACCACCACTCCTTTTTCATTAACTGCTTTCTCTCAAGATCACAATGAGGCTTAAATGCCTAGGGGGCAGTCACGTGTTGCTCTTGGATTAGATGCTATATAAGCACGTGATTGTGGGGTCGTTAAAGGTGGTTTGGATTCACACCACTTTTGAGCCCGCAATTCACCACCTTCCACCACGTATGTCTTTTACTATACCATGGTTTCAATTGCGGTACCGCTCAATAATTTTATCATTCGAGCATGTTGCATCCCTGCAATGAAACGTGGTCATTGATTTGGGCACTCTTGTTGAATTTAGCACCACCGCTAAAGCTTATCCACTTGCCGATTTTAGGATCATTCTAACTATGTTGGGAGATGGCTGAACAAGAACACTTCCTGGAGGATGATCTGACATGGTGTGCTAATGTCACTACGTTGACGTGTCATGAAAAGAGAGGTGACGTGTCGTTTGGAAACAAGCAAATGATATGCCCCAAGATGTTTGGAATGAGTGCCATGTGTCATCGCCAAATGAATGCTAGGTGTCATGACTGAAAAGAGCGCCACATATATGAACTGATGACTGCCACGTACTTTGGCACTTCATAGCTCAGGGGTAGTATGCATGTAGAGTTGGAGCTCCGAAGTGAACGTCAACCGTCGATCTTGGAGGAAACGCAGCAGGGATCCGTTAACTCCGGGAGAAAAAATTCTGGATGAAAATGAGAGCGAGGAGGCTAAAACCCCCAAAGCCCATAGTTCTGAATCAAACTACCACCATTAGATTTTGATGGACACGCGGTAGTGATCTACAGACTTGGGGATAAAATGCTCCGAATAAAAGTGAGAGGGGAGGAGCTAAAACTCTCGAAGTCCGGATTCCTGAAGTAAATATTGATCATCTGATGAAGAAGGATGCGTGACTCTTGATCTGCAACTCTAGGTATTCTTCCTAACCACTAATCCTCACACAATTTTGACATGTCAAATACACGTGAGCCGTTGATTTGATCGCGATCTACTATCTGGGAAAGCCCCACTATTTTTTCCATGCGCTGCTCTTGGATGGACCTTGCTTCCTGCTGTGAAGATCAATGGCTCACAATTACTTCGAGAGTTTGGGCTTCAGTTTGTTTAAGTACATAGCTCGTACAATCCTCCAAAGTGTCGAATTTCTGAAGTGTGAGATCTGGCGACACGTGTCCTCTTGATTTGGATGGTCGAGATTTATTTCAGGAGTTCGGGCTTCGGCTCTTCGGGAATTTTCAACGCACAACTTTTACAATCCTCCGAAGTAAATATTCTGAAGTGAGGGATCTTCCTCCATGTGTCCTCAGCCTTCAATGGCTTAGATTTACTTCAAGACTTCGGCTCCTCTGTCTAGTCGTTAATCCTTGCGCTACTTTGAAATCTCGATTGCCCGAAAGTCATTGATCTGAACTATTCATGTGATCTCTGTCGTTGAAAATCGATCATGTCTTCTTGCTTGCTTTGAGCCCACAATAGACCGCTTTGAGTGTTGTTTCTTGTGCCCATGGCTGCTTCCTATGTAAATAAGGACTTGGATGACTTGATGTGGGCTCAGGCAAAAAAATGACTAGTAATTCGAGACAAAAATGATGATGAGTGTTCTTTCTTCTTCGAGAAAAACAGAAAATCTTCGGGCTGGGACTTGGTCAAGCAAGACACCAAGGGAAACCAGGTCATCAACAAAGGGGGAAAATGAATTTATCAGTCAGAGGGAAGGATCCTAGGACTTGGCGGTGGGGAAAAGAGAGAGAGAGAGAGAGAGAGAGATGACACAAGGGTACAGACATAGGTATTAACAACAATCACATACGACCCTTGACAACCTCATGTGATAACACTTTCCATACCTCACACACCAAGTTGGGTATCAAAGACTATGAGTGACATATTATCCTAAAATACCGTGGGGCTCTGCACAGGTACATCCAAACTAAAATGGATTTTCTGGACATCTCCTCATTAGGAGTCTCTTATCGATATGTTGTCAAAATCAAGAAGAAAATCAAACAGCAAAACAAGCAAGAGTTTGTGTCTACAAATCCACAACAGCCAAAGTATGGTAAGGGTGGTCCTAATGCCCAGGCCAAACGACACAAAAATAATTTCGAACCCTAGGATAACCATCCCAAGACACCAATAAAGAAGGGTAATGGGAAGTTGAAGAAGGACATTGGAAAATGGTGCAAGTTCCACAAAACCCCTTGGCACAATACTGATGAATATCTCTCCAAATGGTCATTGTTGGCTGAGACAAAATCCCCAGGGTCAAATGCTGACTTAGACTCTGATTCATATCCAAAAAAGGGAAGATATATCATTGATGCAGAACCTAGTGTCCCCATCGCTACCACAAAAGTCCATCCAGAGGAACTGGAGGAGCCTGAAGAAGAGGAGCATCTTTTTCACTCACAGACGTGGGTGAAGGGAACCCCACTTCATTTCATTGTTGGAAGCAGTAGCCATAAGAAATTGATCTCAGTAGAGGTTGTCAAAAGGTTGAACTTGACAATGACGTAGCATCATCAGCCATACACCATCGGTTGGCGCAGCCAGGGACAGGACATTTGCGACAACCAACAATATCGCCTGCACTATGACATCAAACCATTCAAAGATGAGGTATTGTGTGATGTTTACCCACTTGAATTTTGTGATGTTTATCGAGGACAACCATATATGTGGAAGCGTCATGTTTTTTATGAATCTAGGCCTCATAGTGTCATTATTACTTTAGGAGATCAACTCTACAGGGTACCAGAGGAAGTCCCAAATACTGTAGTCTCTTTGATCTCTGAGAAGCAGTGTAGAAAGGTGGTTTCATAGAATGGGATATTTTTCCTCTGTATGGTTCGATCGGAAGGTGAACATAAGATCATTGCAACCGCCAAAACCTCTACATAGGGTCTCTCTGCCCAGCAGCAACAGGTGGACAGAATAGTCGAGGAGTACAAAGACATATTCGTCTGGCCTATTGGGGTGCTTATGCACTGTCAAGTAAAGAAATCAATTGATCTAAAACCATGTGCTCATCTACCTAATGGCCCTATATACAAGTGTTCTATAATGGAGAATGAAGAAATCAAACACCATATCCAAGAGCTAATTATGAAGGGCCACATCATACCAATCTCATCACCTTGCAGGAGCTCAATTGTTCTAGTCTAGAAGAAGGATGAGAGATGGTGAATTTGTATTGATTATAGAGACCTGAACAAGATCATAGTCAAGAACTGGTACCTAATTCCCTAGATTGGTGATCTTCTCAATCAACTCAAAGGAGCCAAGTTTTTCAGTAAGATTGATCTGAAGTCATGTTACCACCATGTGCTCGTTGAGCAAATTGATGTGTGGAAGAAAACCTTCAACGCCAAAGAAGGCCTCTTTGAGTGGTTGGTCATGCCTTTCTACTTGACTAATACCCCAACCAAATTCATGTGAATGATGGATGATATATTATGACCATTCACAAACTCCTTTGTGGTTGTATATTTGGATGACATCCTCAGCTTCAACAAAACTTGGGAGGAACATTTGGAGCATATTCAGCAGGTATTGGGCACCCTGCAACAACACAACTTATATTCCAATTTGGAGAAGTGTTCCTTTGGTATGCAGAGAATCCAATATTTGGGATACATCGTGGATGAGAATGGTGTACATGTGGATCTATCCAAGATCCAGGTGATCAGCGATTGGCCAGCCCCGAAAACAATGACCGAGCTCCACAACTTCTTGGGCCTTGCTAACTTCTATCGAAGGTTTGTGTTTGGGTTCTCTCATATCACTTGGGACATAAGCTAGGTCACCAAGGGTGGCGCGAAGGCCAAGTTTGTTTGGTTTTCACCCCAGCAGAAAGAATTCAAGGTTCTGAAATCCTGCCTCTGCTTGGAACCAATCCTCATTCTTCTAGACCTGCAACGACCATTTGACATTGAGACAGATGCTTCAGATTATGCTATCGGTGCAGTCCTCACTCATATCACTTGGGACCTAAGCTAGGTGACCAAGGGTGGAGCGAAGGCCAAGTTTGTTTGGTTTGCACCCAAACAGAAAGAATTCAAGGTTCTGAAATCCTGCCTCTGCTCGGCACCAATCCTCATTCTTCTAGACCTGCAATGACCATTTGACATTGAGACAGATGTTTCAGATTATGCTATCGGTGCAGTCCTCACTCAGCATGGCCATCTGATAACCTGTCACAGTGAAACTCTATCTAATGTTGTTTAAAGATACCCCACCTATGACAAAGAGATGCAATCCATTTTGCATGCATGTCGAAAGTGGAAGCATTACATTATGGTGAAGGAAACGATCATCCACATTGATCACATGCCTCTGCAATTCATGCAGACACAAGGAAAGTTACAAAATGACCACCATCAGAAGTGGTCCACATACCTGCAACAATTCCACTTGAATATCAAGTATAAGAAGGTTGGCATCAACCATGTCGCAAATTTCCTCAGTCGACCCCCGATGGCAGGGCTAACCACAGTTCTTAACTCATGTGGACATGAAACATCTAGATGGCCAAAATTATACAATAATGAATCTGACTTTGCTACTGCCTATCAGACATTGAGCGTAGGAAAAATAGTTCCCAACTTTCATCTCCAGGGTGGATTATTATTCCATTTGAGTCATCTTTCGTCATCCCTATGATCGTTAATGATGTAAACCTATATGTTGCCTTCAAAGGGGTCAGTGCCTGAATTCCTAAAGAAATAAGGGAGAAGAACTTTCCCTGAGAGAAGAAGTTGCATTTTCCTTTGTAAAAACCCTATTAAGGAGGATTTCTGCAGGTTGCATTATACACAGGGTGCGGAAATGCCTGATTTTCGTACCTTTCTCTATAGCTAGGTTGCGGAGTTTCTGTAGGCTGCATTATAGCTAGGGTGCGGTGGCCTTCGTACGTGGGAAAAAATGAGCATTTTCTCGATGCTTCTAGAAGGAGAAGCTTCTATGGTGAGGTGGCCTTCGAATGGTTTGGATCTTACTCACTTTCATGATTTAGTGGGATCATCCTAACCTCCTCACCTTATCCTCTTCAGCTTATAAAAGAAGAGGAGCTCTCATGGAGAAAGTTAGATTGGCTTGTTATTGAGTTTTGTAGCTTGGAGTTTTTGGAGCTTGTATGTTGGCTTTGAGATTTTCTTTGTCAAGATAGATTGTGAGTAGCTATCAGATCCATGGTCTCAAAATCCTTGGAGAAAAAAGTGTGTGGGAAGCAAGGAACTGTTGGAAGGACCTAACAACATCAAGGCATTTGGTTGTATATTTCTTCCACATTATATAATACAGTGGCATGTTTCTTTCCCATAAAATCATTCTCATTTTATTACATGACTCCTTGATCACATGTTTAAGTTTTCATTGAATATATTATTGTTGCTTTCACTTTGTTTGGTTTGTGTTTCATTGAAGGATCAATAGCACAAGAGCACCGGAGTGAAGCAGGGACAACAAAGATATAAGGAAGCGATATATAAAGGTATGTCATACAATCCTTCTTTGGTGATATATTCAATGGTAGCAACCTAGGGAAAGCATCATGTCCTGTCTTGTTTTGTTCTATATCCAGGTGGATCTAGGGAGATTAGTTTATCTCCGCATTTACTGATTTATCCAACAACAAAATTGGCGACTCCACTGGCGAACAGATTGTTTTCCTAGTTTGTCTTTCTTTCTTGCTTTGATTTCTTGGTTTTTGTTTTCCGAGTCACTGGAAGATCCAACTTCACTCTTTGATTGTTTGACTTCATTGAAAACCTTCTTAATTTTTAATTTTTTCCATTTTTGTTTGATTTATGCACCCTGCTTTGAGGGACAGTGCGGCGACTTATGATTTCTGCACCCTACCTGTTTAAACCAGTGCGGAAACTATGCACCCTACCCATATATGGCCTGCGGAAATCAAGTATTTCCGCACTGTGCTAGTCTTCCAGCCTACAAAAATTGTGAAAAAAATTTGTTTTTTGGTGGTTTTCCCTGCCCAGATCTGTGATATGGTTCTGGGGTGATTTATTGAGTCTAATTATAGACTTCTTGAAGAAATTTGAATCTTCTTTCAACCATAATTACCTTATTTTTTCTTTGTTTGTTTTTGAAAGATTTGATCTCTTCCTTTGAGTGTCTTTTTGTTACAAAGCATTGTTTTTTCTTTAGATTTGTTTAGTGAAAGAATACTTATTTTTCTGAATAAATCGTGTTAAAAGAGAAACTTAGTTTGGGTTTATTTGTTTTATAGAGAGTTGTTATTTCTTTTAGCTATCTTTGAAACAAAAAAATTTAATTTCTTGCTTTATATTAGATTGGGGGCATTTTTGCATTTGAAGTAGCGAAATTGCATGATTTTTTGCAGTTTTTTTGTCTTGAATCCTTAAAAAAAATTCCCCCTCATGGACGGGGGGGGGGAGAATTGTGTATGGTGTACAGTCTCTTTCGCTTATTTCCTGAGAATCTTGATATTGATGCGTTTAGTTAAATTTTGGGACATTGTGCATATGGGAATGATCAATGTTTTCCCCTTCTCGTGGCATAGCTTTCATCAAAATGAAAATATTGCATCTTCATCTCTTTGCATAACTTTCAAGTCGGTCAAAATACCATATTGTCCATGCCATATTCCTTTTGAGTAACAACAGCCTTAAAAATAAAGCGCTTATAAAAATTGATTAGACATTTTTATACTTTCTCGTAGCAAACCTACATTACATTAGTTGTAGGACTTTGGAATAGGTGTGAAAGATAACTTTCCAAAGTTGAAAACAAACATGGAATATTGAATTAGGGAGCGATGAAATCCACTTATTACTTTTTGTCCTAGGAAATCCTTCTAACTCAAGGGTCAATCATGAGGTCACATTGAGACTAGCAAAGTTACTCACCCTGCTTTGTTGGTCTTGGTGTAGAGATTGTGTGTATTATGGGGTAGCTTGAAGGTATACCCACAATGATGAGTGGAAGCCTTTCAAGTTGATTTCGGGCTAGATACTCTGCCCTTGTGCGTGGATCGGACTGTCGATTGTTTCCCCATGCATCACTGTTGCAGTTGGTAACCTTAGTGGCCTATCTCTTTAGGGTCTTTACACGAGGTGACTGTGGAGGGGAAAGTCTTCACAGTACTTGGAATCGACGTTGGCCAAACTCACTCGGACTCCTTGGAGAGTATACCCACAATTACGTGTGGGAGCTTGCACCAAGGCGTAATTTCGTTAAGCAGGTCATCAACATAACTTTTCCACCCACTCTATCTCATCCCCTTCTTACATTGTTCCTGTGACGTTGGATTTCATCACCAACTGGTGCGTTCATTGTGAGAAGGTTTTGTTTGCTTGATTACTTACTAGATTTTTAGCGTGTGCTGTTTTTTTTCCCTAGTGGACTCAAGGTTGGATTTTTGTTTTTAATGGTGTCTGTTACCAGAACGACCAATGAAGGAACCCTTGTTCTAGGGGAACCTTTTGTTTTTCCTTCTTACGAGAACATTGGTCCTCCTCACATTGCTACTTTGAGCCTTCCAGGTCTCACAATTGGATTGTCGATGTGGTTGTTTTCCACTCAGGTAATCCTGAATGCAGTAAGTGCTTCGGTCATAAGCACTTCCCCCCAAGAGCATCAACCTCATGTTGATCCTTCACCTTCTTCACCTTCTTCACTTGTAAGGTCTTATTCTGTTTCATCTTCTTCGTCGAGTGAAAGCTCTGAAGATAGTAACCCGATGGCTAAGAAGAAGTAGAAGAAGAGGAAGAAAAATAAGCAAGGATCCAAACTTCCAACCACTACCAAACATGTTGGAAAACAACCAGTTACTGTTAATCATGTTGGGAGTGGTGATGATGTCAAGATCACCCAAACAACCCGTAAGCCCAAGTACCCTTGCAGGCTTTGTAAGGGTAGCCATATTCTTAAGGATTTCCCTGGTCTATCCAAAGTTATAGAAGCATGGTCTACAACTCCTTTCCAGTCCCTGTCGTCGACCTCTGAACAACTTGTTGATGACCTCCCGTCAACTAATTAAGATATAGTTGAGAAAAATAAAAGTAGAGTCAAGTTCTCGTGTATGTTATGCAAAGGGATTCATCTAAATCACCCTTTCCCTTGTATGGACAAAGCCTCGAAATTACTAGAAGACATGACTGTTTCACAACCCCAACTTCCAGTTGCTTATCGTAAGCTCATTCTCAACCCACCTGTAGTTGATGGAATGATCAATCCGGTCCCTTCATCGGTCAGTATGGTTGATCAAGTGGTAAATATGGTCACATCCTTAGTTAAACCAGTTGAAAAAGTGGTTTATCCGATCCCATCCTCGGTCAATCCCACTCTCCCGTTAGAGAGTGAAACCCAAGCGGTCGATCATTTTCCAACCGTCGACCCCATTCTCCCCTTCGAGAATGAAACTCAAGTGGTCGATTTGATGTCATTATCAGTCGATCCTACTCTCCCTCTCGAGAGTAAACCTGATACTACCCATGTTTTTCTCATTGATATAGACTCTACCATGCCAAAGGGTATTTCTCCTTCTCCCGTGGAACCTCCTCCAAGTAATGAGGCCATCCATTTTGATTGGGGTGTGCTAACCGGACCTCGTCTTCCCTCTCACATTCCTTTCCAGATTACAGTATAGGTTTGTGTTCAGGACGTTCCTCAGACGCTGATAGATGAAGGTGCGTCTGTTAGTATTTTTTCCTCTCTTTCTTGGCAAGCTTTGGGTTGTCCTCAACTTGCGCCAGTTACATAGAATATGTTATCTTTTAACAGAAGAACCAGTCAACCTTTAGGGACCCTTCCTCAGTTTCCTGTAACTTTGGGAGGGAAAAATGTCTTTATTGATTTCATGGTAGTCCAAGACCCCTTGGATTTCTCTTTACTCCTTGGATGGGATTATGTCTATGCCATGAAATCTATTTTGTCCATTCTCTTTCGTGTGATATATTTACCTCATGATGGAATAATTGTGACTATTGATCAAATTTCATTCATCGGTCCTGACTGGATTACCTCCCTAAATGGTTCTTATATGTAGACAGTATCGCCCCCACCACATGTTAATTATGTGGCATTGTCTCCCATGACTTCAACTTCTGATGATTTGGATCCGGTAGTTGACATGGTGATCTCTTCGATTAGGCTATTGGAGCTTGACCTCCTTACCCCTCTCGTGACCCTCGACATGTGTTCCTTCCAGAGTGTGGTTCTTCCATCAAATGAAGATCTCTTGGAAGCCATGACCGAGTTTTGTCCCTTGACATGGTGTCCTTCCAGAGCATTGTCCTCTTGGAATTTGTGATCAAGAAGAGCCTCGAGCATGATTTTCTGATTTTAATCTCGTTAAAAAATGAAACCAGCTTTGAGCATAGTTTTCTTCTTTCAAGCTCATTAAAATATGAACCCATCTACGAGGATAGTTTTTCTTCTCTATGGAAACCTCATTAAAAAATGAAACAGAGGTTACAAGCATAGTTTCTGTTTTTGTGTTAAGATCGTTAAAAAATGAAACAGAGGTATGGGGATTGAACCTGTATTCCCGAGCATAGTTCTTGTTCCTGTGTCAATCTCATTAAAAAATGAAGCGGATTGTTCTCCCTCTCTGTTTGAGTCAAGTCCTTCATCTAGTATTTGAAACTTCATTTCATTCTCCTTTGTAGTTGGATGAAACGAAGCTTGGGGGGCATTTTCCTCATCCTCTGGACTTCATGGTGAAGTTAAACCTATAGCTTCTTAAGTTGGGTGCTAAGTACCAACCATCCCTAGTTTATGCATTGGGAAGCCTCAAACATAGTTTCCTCTAGTTCAAGATTGTGTAAAAATGAAGCCAGGTCCAAGCATAGTTTTGTTTAGTTTTAAGCTTGTGAAAAAATAAAATCTATCCCAAGCATAGTTTTGTTTTGTTTTAAATCTTGCGTAAAAATGAAAACAATCCTGAGCTTAGTCTTTGTTCTTTCTCATGCTCGTAAATACATGAAAATAATTTACCGAGCTTAGTCTTTGTTCTTTCTTGTGCTCGTAAATCAATGAGAATGTAACCGAGTAAACTTTTATCACTTTTTCAGACTCGTAAAAGTTATACGAAAAAGGAACCCCCTGGAGTTCCCTTTAATCTCTTTTCAAACTCTCTAAACATGAAAATATTGTCGAGAAATCGTGTTCTTTTCATGCTCGTTAAAATAAAACACATTTGTTGAGCGATAGTTTATCTCTTTTTCGGTCTCATCAGACTACTTTACAAAAAAGGAACTGAGAGAGTCCTCTTTAAGTGTTTTTCAGACTCTCTAAACATGAAAAACCCCTGAGTTTTCTTTCTTTGGACTCGTTAAACAAACATCGAAAGGCCCATATGGGACCGAACCACTCCTTCCTAGGGTTCGTTAAACATACTTTGAGGGACTCATCCGAAGGATGATCTTACATTACAAGAATATGTTATCCTCCTCAATCTTGTGTAAAAATAAAGAGGTACTCGCCAGAAATGGTGGGGGAAAAAATTGGGAAAGAAATATGTCTAAACTTGTATTCTATGGAAGAGTTGCCTTTGAACATGACACCCTTTCACTCGCCTTGTGTCTAGGTTGGAAAATCTGCTTGTATCTTGATTATACTCCTTTATAAGATTACAAATTAGTCTGTGATCCCTGTTGTTGAGTCAGTGTTTCCAAGACAGTTGTTGTGTCTTCAATATGTTCAAAGGAAGTTTAAACCAGAAATCCTTCTATTGCATCGGCCATCTCTGCAGTATTTAAGCCTTCTATTGTGTCGTCCATCCCTGAGTCAATCCTGAATCACTTGTTACTCTGATCTACTTCAAATCTTGTTACCCATTTCATGTCATCAATGTGGGATACATTAAGGCCCTCATGTGACGAGTCTTTTCCTGACGACTTCAACTCATTATCTAGGAATTAGACTTGAAAACTAATTGGTACCTTGGAACTTGCATTCCTCAACGACAGTTTTCCACGCTTTCGACAGTGGGTTTTCATTATTGACCCCTGATCGAGAGATTACGTCGAGTGTTCGACTTCAGCTCATTAATTCACATTCCTTGGATTGTACTAGTGTACCTTGGGTGTCATTGACATTAATGGTAATTTCCCTCGCACTTGTTAATGGTATACAATAATGACCGGTAATCAAGTGGTTTCTACCATGTTCGACTTCAGCACATGTATTCGCATGGTTAGATTCGTACTATAGAGTGGTGGAGATGAAGACCCTGGATCTTTTCTGATAGATTTAGGTTGCGTTGGAGTATATTTAGTTTGTACTGTTGCATAGATCCACATTGTATGTCTCATGGCTATGTTCAAATTTGAGTCTTTAACACATAGATCCACAGTGTATTTTTGGTGGCTATTTTCATATTTGAGTCATATTGGCATGGATCCATAGTGTATGTTTGGTGGCCATGACCTGTATTACTTGACATGGATCTTCGCATGTCGGAATTTATGCTCTGAGTCATTTGTATTATGAGTGTGGGAATGCCTACCTTAGTGATGATGTATTATTGTACTGTATTTCCTTGTTTGTTGGCAGGTTTCCAACCGACGTGTTCCTTGTTCCCTACACACACTCGACAAAGTATTTCAGCTATCACTTTGTTCTAACTTCATACTTTGGGGGGCTCTCTATTACACATTGTTTTCGTCATCCCTATGACCGTTAATGATGTAAACCTATATTTTACCTTCAGAGGGGTCAGTGGCCTGAATTCCTGAAGAAATAAGGGAGAAGAACTTTCCCTGAGAGAAGAAGTTGCATTTTCCTTTGTAAAAACCCTATTAAGGAGGATTTTCGCAGGTTACACTATACACAGGGTGTGGAAATGCCTGATTTTCGTACCTTGCTCTATAGCTAGGTTGTGGAGTTTCCGCACACTGCAATATAGCTAGGGTGTGACATCCTTCATACGTGGGAAAAAACGAGCATTTTCTCGATGCTTCTAGAAGGAGAAGCTTCTATGGTGAGGTGGCCTTCGAATGGTTTGGATCTTACTCACTTTCATGATTTAGTGGGATCATCCTAACCTCCTCACCTTATCCTCTTCAACTTATAAAAGAAGAGGAGCTCTCATGGAGAAAGTTAGATTGGCTTGTTATTGAGTTTTGTAGCTTGGAGTTTTTGGAGCTTGTATGTTGGCTTTGAGCTTTTCTTTGTCAAGATAGATTGTGAGTAGCTATCAGATCCATGGTCTCATAATAATTGGAGAAATAAGTGTGTGGGAAGAAAGGAATTGTTGGAAGGAACCTGACAACATCAAGGCATCTGGTTGTATCTTTCTTCCACATTATATAATACAGTGGCATGTTTCTTTCCCATAAATCATTCTCATTTTATTACATGACTCCTTGATCACATGTTTAAGTTTTCATTGAATATATTATTGTTTCTTTCACTTTGGTTGGTTTGTGTTTCATTGCAGGATCGCACAAGAGCAAAGCAGGGACAACAAAGATATAAGGAAGCGATATATAAAGGTATGTCATACAATCCTTCTTTGGTGATATATTCAATGGTATCAACCTAGGGAAAGCGTCATGTCCTATCTTGTTTTGTTCTAGATCCAGGTGGATCTAGGAAGATTAGTTTATGTCTGCATTTACCGATTTATCCAACAAAAATCAAGTACAAGAAGGGTGCCATCAACCATGTCATAGATTTCCTCAGTCGACCCTCGGTAGCAGCGCTAACCACAGTTCTTAACTCATGTGGACATGAGACATCTAGATGGCCAAAATTATACAATAATGACTCTGACTTTGCTACTTCCTATCAGACATTGAGCGCAAGAAAAATAGTTCCCAACTTTCATCTCTAGGGTGGATTATTATTCCATTTGATCCATCTTTGTGTTCCTTCAAGTGAGCATGCAAAGTTGATCTGGGAAGCTCATTACAGTTGGGCAACGAGACATTTTAGTGTAGAAAAGATAGTGCTAGTACTTTAGAATCATTTTTACTGGCCAAAGATTCAAAAAGATGTTTTCAAGTACATAAGATTATGCATCGCCTATGCCATTTCCAATCCTTCCATCAAGAAACATGGGCTATAAACCCCTCTACCTACTTTGGATAGGCCTTGGGAGTCCATATCCACGAACTACATGCCTGGTCTACCTTCAACCAAAAATGGGAATGATTATGTCTTCATGGTCATTGATCGATTCTCTAAGATGGAAAATATGGCACCCTACAAGAAGAGCTTCACAGCCAAGGCCACTGCCAAGATCTTCTTCACACATGTTTGGGTTCAATTTAGGCTACCAAAAACTATTATCTTTGATCGAGACAGTAGGTTCCTGATCACCTTTTAGTCTAGCTTATGGTTGATGATGGACACCAAGCTGGCCAAATCAACTTCCTTCCACCCACAGAGTGATGGACACATAAAGGTAGTCAATAAGATGATTTTCCATATCCTGCGAATGTATAATTCCAAACATCCATGCACATGGGATGAAATCCTTCCTAATGTTCAACATAGATACAACATATCTATCGACATCTCTATTGGCCACAACCCTTTTCAGGTGTGCTTGGGGTTCCAACCATTGGCCCCCATTGACATAGCTCTTCCCATTGCAGCTGCATAAGAAGAGTCCTCCCATGCTCAGACAAAGGCTGATTGAGAAGCAAAATTTGTTGAGAGCATCTAGAACATCCAAAAACAAGTTCGTGATATTGTGTAGAAATCCAATGCCAAGTACAAGCAACACCACGATCAACATTGGGTACCTCGCAAATTCCAAGTGGGAGATAAGGTCTGGTTTCATTTGCAGAAAGAGTGCCTCACATGACCCCATCAGAAGTTGTTCCCACTCTGATACCGGCCTTACACCATCACCAAGGTTGTGGGTGAGAATGCTTTTGAATTAAGTATTCCTCCTTTCCTTGGCTTGCACCCGGTATTTAATGTGGAACTGCTCCGACCATATTTTCCACCTCTCCTGGACACTTCAGATGCGACTGAGAAGTTGGCCCCTACATAACTCGATCCTTCCTGCATCGAACAGGTGATAGTTGATTGGATCATGGAAATCAATAAAAAGGACACCCGCTAGCAGACTATCAAACTCTATCGGGTCATCAAAGTAGGGCAGTTTCTTCATCAGGGAAAGTGGCTCACCGTGAGTCAAGTTCAACAGAAGTTTCATCATCTAATGTAGGCACTTGATGCAATGGATACCATTTCTTCCTAAGGGGGGAGGAATGATCTAGGTGGATATCGGTGGCCACCCACCTATTCCACTGACTCAAAGACCAATTTCCATTTTGGTAGTTTTTTCCTAGTTTTTCGAGTCCTAAATTTATGAAGTCGTTTTGAGGCCCTAAACAACGTTTTTTGGGCACACCATAGTCACAATGTAGGATTTAGCCAAAGTGTGACGAAAACATGTGTATTCCTTGGATATTTATTTCCAACAAGTTATTGTGCACCTAAATCGAAGATCATATGCAAAAGTTACGACCCTAGGAAGTTGATGTACCAACTTACCCCATTGGGGCCCACATGACTTTTGACGCTTCATCTCCTAGGGTTAGGTTTTTGGATGTTTAGGGTTTTATCATTTATGATTTATGTTAAAAAGGCCTTTGTAGACTCATTACAATGAGCTTCTTGCGAATGAGTCTAGCCGACACATCTCTTCTCAAAGATAAGCTACCACCATTCTAACTAGCTTGTGTGATTTTGCATTTTACAGTATTTTGTATTTCAGACAATCATTAATAGAATCTGAGCTTTACTGTATTACTGTGTTCCTTTCCATATCTCTATGTAATTCTTTGTTATATCTTTGTTATATCTCTTCCTTCATATCATTCCTAAAATCATTCGGATCATGCCTTTTCTATGCTTAATTTCAAAGTCGTATTCATTCAGAAATTCCAACCATCTAGTTTCTCTGACATTTAATGTGGGTTGTTCAAACAAATGTTTCAGCCCACAACGGTCTGTCCTTAACTCAAATTTTCTCCCCATAAGGTGATGCATCCACATTTTTAATGCATGTACAATTGTTGCTAACTCTAGATCATGGGTGGTCGAATTTTCTCATGCTCTTTTAGTTTTCTAGACTCATACCATACCACATGATCTTTTTGAGTGAGGACTCTACCAAGCCCATCCTTGCATGCATCAGTGCACACCACAAAACCTTCATTCATGTACACAATCTTCAATATTGGTGCACTTGTCAAGATGTTTTTTAGTTGTTGGAAATTCTCTTCACACTTGGGAGTCCATTCAAATTTCACTCTGTTCTTTTGAAAATAAGTGATTGAGCTTGCAATCTCTGAACAACCTTAAATGAATCTTCGGTAATAACCGACAAGACCCATGAATGATCTAACATCTCTGACATTTCTTGGCGTTGGCCATCCTCTAATGGCCTCTATCTTATTGGGATCAATTGTTATCCCATCGACTGAAATTATATGCCCCAAGTAATGGATCTTTTTTTTATAAAAGATGAACTTACATAGTTTAGCATACAATTTATGCTCTCTTAAAACTTGCAACACCATTATTAAATGTTTCTCATGTTCCTCTTATGAATTAGAGTAGATGAGTCTATCATCTAGGAACACAATTACAAACTTGTCCAGGTACTCCCTGAACACTCCATTCATCTGGAACATAAAAACAACTAGGGCATTTGATAGCCCAAATGGTATTATCATGAATTCATAATGCTCATATCTTGTCGTGAATGTTGTCGTGATGATGTCTTCTTCCTTTACCATCACTTGATGATAACTCTATCTCAAGTCAATCTTGGAAAATATTATTGCACCTTTCACTTGATCAAATAAATAATCAATCATTGGAAAAGGATATTTGTTCTTTATGGTGACCTTATTTAGTTGTCTAAAATCAATACACAACCTTAAGGTTCCATCTTTATTCTTCACAAAAGAACTGGAAAACCTCAAGGTGACACACTTGGACGTGGAGCTTCATCCACTTATATGAGTAATGGTATGCATGCCTTATACATTCAACCATTATCTCGAAGGACCCCTTATTTACTTTGAGATGCAAAACTAATCCCTCATAAAAATTAAGCATTAGTTAATAGTAAGAAGCCTTCCTTCACCATGAAATCTAACCCCTTTACCTCCTCTAAATTCTCAATTTTTTCATTCATTTTCATTTTCCCTCACCTTTGCCAACAATATAGGCTCTTTAAATTTAAGTTGTAATATATTCAACTT
>SNQJ01S0025715.1:120154-178218 GCA_010110895.2 Picea sitchensis
ACAACACACACTAAAAATATAGTAAGCAATCAAGTAAACAAAACCTTCTCACAATGAACGCACCAGTTGGTGATGAAATCCAACATCGCGGGAACAATGTAAGAAGGGGATGAGATAAAGCGGGTGGAAAAGTTATGTTGACGACCTGCTTAACGAAATTATGCCTTGGTGCAAGCTCCCACATGTAATTGTGGGTATACTCTCCAAGGAGTTCGAGTGAGTTTGGCCAACGTCGATTCCAGGTACTGTGAAGACTTGCCTCTCCATAGTCACCTTGTGTAAAGACCCTAAAGAGATAGGCCACTAAGGTTACCAACTACAACAGTGATGCATGGGGAAATAGTCGACAGTCCGATCCATGCGCAAGGGCAGGGTATCTAGCCCAAAATCAACTTGAAAGGCTACCACTCATCATTGTGGGTATACCTTCAAGTGACCCCCATAATACGTGCAATATCTACACCAAGACCAACAAAGCAGGGTGAGTAACTTTGCTAGTCTCAATGCGACCTCGTGATTGACCCTTGTGTTAGAAGGCCTTCCTAGGACAAAATTTAATAAGTGGATTTCATCGCTCCCTAACTTAAGATTCCATGTTTGTTTGCAACTTTGGAAAGTTATCTTTCACACCTATTCCAAATCCCTACAACTAGTCTAATGTAGGTTTGCTACCAGAAAGTATAAAAATGTCTAATCAATTTTTATAAGCGCTTTATTTTTAAGGCTGTTGTTACTCAAAAGGAATATGGCATGGACAATATGGTGTTTTGAACGACTCAAAATTTATGCAAAGATATGAAGATGCAATATTTTCATTTCGATGAAAGCTATGCTACGAAAAGGGGAAAACATTGATCATTCCCATATGCACAATGTCCCAAAATTTAACTAAACACATCAATATCAAGATTCTCAGGAAATGAGCGAAAGAGATTGTACACCAATACATGATTCTTCCCCCCCCGACCATGAGGGGGAAATTTTTTTAAGGATTCAAGACAAAAAAAATTGCCAAAAATCATGCAATTTCGCTACTTCAAATGCAAAGATGCCCCCAATCTAATATAAAGCAAGAAATTAATTTTTTTTGTTTCAAATATAGCTAAAAGAAATAGAAACTCTCTATAAAACAAATCAACCCAAACTAAGTTTCTCTTTTAACACGATTTATTCAGAAAAATAAGTATTCTTTCACTAAACAAATCTAAAGAAAAAACCATGCTTTGTAACAAAAAGACACTCAAAGGAAGAGATCAAATCTTTCAAAAACAAACAAAGAAAAAATAAGGTAAATATGGCTAAAAGAAGATTCAAATTTGTTCAAGAAGACTGTAATTATACTCAATAAATCACTCCAAAACCATATCACAGATCTGGGCAGGGAAAACCACAAAAAAACAATTTTTTTCACAATTTCCGCAGGCTAGAAGACTAGCACAGTGTGAAAATCCTTGATTTCCAAAGGCCAGATATGGGTAGGGTGTGGAGTTTCCGCACTGGTTTAAACAGGTAGGGTGCGAAAATCATAAGTTGTCGCACTGTCCCTCAAAGAAGGGTGCAGAAATCAAACAAAAATGGAAAAAATTAAAAATTAAGAAGGTTTTCAATGAAGTCAAACAATCAAAGAGTCAAGTTGGATTTTCCAGTGACTCGGAAAACAAAAACCAAGAAATCAAAGAAATAAAGCAAGACAAACTAGGAAAACAATCTGTTCCCCAGTGGAGTCGCCAATTTTGTTGTTGGATAAATCAGTAAATGCGGACATAAACTAATCTCACTAGATCCACCTGGATCTAGAACAAAACAAGACAAGACATGATTCTTTCCCTAGGTTTCTACCATTGAATATATCACCAAAGAAGGATTGTATGACATACCTTTATATATCACTTCCTTATATATTTGTTGTCCCTGCCTCGCTCTAGTGCTCTTGTGCTATTGATCCTACAATGAAACACAAACCAAAGTGAAAGCAACAATAATATATTCAATGAAAACTTAAACATGTGATCAAGGAGTCATGTAATAAAATGAGAATGATTTTATGGGAAAGAAACATGCCACTATATTATATAATGTGGAAGAAAGATACAACCAGATGCCTTGATGTTGTCAGGTTCCTTCCAACAGTTCCTTGCTTCCCACACACTTTTTGCTCCAAGGATTCTGAGACCATGGATCTGATAGCTACTCACAATCTATCTTGACAAAGAAAATCTCAAAGCCAACATACAAGCTCCAAAAACTCCAAGCTACAAAACTCAATAACAAGCCAATCTAACTTTCTCCATGAGATCTCCTCTTATTTTATAAGCTGAAGAGGATAAGGTGAGGAGGTTAGGATGATCCCACTAAATCATGAAAGTGAGTAAGATCCAAACCATTCGGAGGCCACCTCACCATAGAAGCTTCTCCTTCTAGAAGCATTGAGAAAATGCTCATTTTTTCCCACGTACGAAGGCCACTGCACCCTAGCTATAGTGTAGCCTGCGGAAACTCCGCAACCTAGCTATAGAGAAAGGTGAAAAAATTAGGCATTTCCACACCCTGTGTATAGTGCAACCTGCGGAAATCCTCCTTAATAGGGTTTTTACAAAGGAAAATGAAACTTCTTCTCTCAGGGAAAGTTCTTCTCCCTTCTTTCTTCAGGAATTCAGGCCACTGACCCCTATGAAGGAAACATATAGGTTTACATCATTAACGATCATAGGGATGACGAAAGATGGCTCAAATAGCATAATGATCCACCTTGGAGATGAAAATTGGGAACTATTTTTCTTGCGCTCAATGTCTGATAGGCAGTAGCAAAGTCAGATTCATTATTGTATAATTTTGGCCATCTAGATGTCTCATGTCCACATGAGTTAAGAACTGTGGTTAGTGATGCCACCAGGGGTCGACTGAGGAAATTTGCGACATGGTTGATGCCACCCTTCTTATACTTGATATTCAAGTGGAATTGCTGTAGGTATGTGGACCACTTCTGATGGTGGTCATTTTGTAACTTTCCTTGTGTTTTCATGAATTGCAGAGGCATGTGATCAATGCGGATGATCGTTTCCTTCACCATAATGTAATGCTTCCACTTTCAACATGCATGCAAAATGGACTGCATCTCTTTGTCATAGGTGGGGTATCTTCGAACAACATCAGATAGAGTTTCACTGTGATAGGCTATCAGATGGCCATGCTGAGTGAGGACTGCACTGATAGCATAATCTGAAGCATCTGTCTCAATGTCAAATGGTCGTTGCAGGTCTAGAAGAATGAGGATTGGTGCCGAGTAGAGGCGGGATTTTAGAACCTCGAATTCTTTCTATTGGGGTGCAAACCAAACAAACTTGGCCTTCGCACCACCCTTGGTCACCTAGCTTAGGTCCCAAGTGATATGAGAGAACCCAAACACAAACCGTCGATAGAAGTTAGCAAGGCCCAAGAAGTTGTGGAGCTCGGTCATTGTTTTTATGGATGGCCAATCGTGGATGACTTGGATCTTGGATAGATCCACATGTACACCATTCTCATCCACGATGTATCCCAAATATTGGATTCTCTGCATGCCAAAGGAACACTTATCCAAATTGGAATATAAGTTGTGCTGTTGCAGGGTGCCCAATACCTGCTGAATATGCTCCAAATGTTCCTCCTAAGTTTTGTTGAAGCAGAGGATGTCATCCAAATATACAACCACAAAGGAGTTTGTGAATTGTCATAATATATCATCCATCATTCACATGAATTTGGTTGGGGTATTAGTCAAGTTGAAAGGCATGACCAACCACTCAAAGAGGCCTTCTTTGGCCTTGAAGGTTTTCTTCCACACATCAATTTGATCAATGAGCACATGGTGGTAACATGACTTCAGATCAATCTTACTGAAAAACTTGGCTCCCTTGAGTTGATTGAGAAGATCACCAATCTAGGGAATTAGGTACCGGTTCTTGACTGTGATCTTGTTCATGGCTCTATAATCAATACAAATTCACCATCTCTTGTCCTTCTTCTGGACTAGAACAATTGAGCTCCTGCAAGGTGACAAGATTGGTATGATGTGGCCCTTCATAATTAGCTCTTGGATATGGCATTTGATTTCTTTATTCTCCATAATAGAACACTTGTATACAAGTCCATTAGGTAGATGAGCACATGGTTTTAGATCAATTGATTGCTTTACTTGACAATGCACAAGCACCCCAATAGGCCAGGCGAATATGTCTTTGTACTCCTCGACTATTCTATCCACCTGTTGCTGCTGGGCAGAGAGACCCTGTGCAGAGGTTTTGGTGGTTGTAGTGATATTACATTCACCTTCTGATCGAACCATACAGAGGAAAAATCTGTTAGTCTAAGAAACCACCTTTCTGCACCGCTTCGCAGAGATCAAAGAGACTACAGTATTTGGGACTTCCTTTGGTACCTTGTAGAGTTGATATCCTAAGTAATAATGACACTATGAGGCCTAGATTCATAAAGAACATGACGCTTCCACATATATGGTTGTCCTAAAAAAACATCAAAAAATTCAAGTGGGGAAACATCACACAATACCTCGTCTTTGAATGGTTTGATGTCACAGTGCAGGCGATATTGTTGGTTGTTGAAAATGTCCTGTACCTGGATGAGCCAACCGATGGTGTATGGCTAATGATGCTACGTCATTGTCAAGTTCAACCTTTTGACAACCTCTGCTGAGATCAATTTCTTATGGCTACTACTGCCAACAATGAAATGGAGTGGGGTTCCCTTCACCCACGTCTGTGAGTGAAAAAGATGCACCTCTTCTTCAGGCTCCTCCAGCTCCTCTGGATGGACTTTTGTGGTAGCGATGGGGACACTAGTTTCTGCATCAATGATATATCTTCCGTTTTTTGGCTCTGAATCATATTCTAAGTCATCATTTGACCCTGGGGCTTTCATCTCATCCAACAACGACCATTTGGAGAGATATTCATCAGTATTGTGCCAAGGGGTTTTGTGGAACTTGCACCATTTTCCAGTGTCCTTCTTCAACTTCCCATTACCCTTCTTTGTTGGTGTCTTGGGATGGTTATCATAGGGTTGGAAATTATTTTTGTGTCCTTTGGCCTGGGATTTAGGACCACCCTTACCATACTTTGGATGTTGTGGATTTGTAGACACAAAATCTTTCTTGTTTTGCTGCTTGATTTTCTTCTCGATTTTGACAACATATCGATAAGAGACTCCTAATGACGAGATGTCCAAAAAATCCATTTCAATTTGGATGTAATTGTGTAGAGCCCCATTGTATTTTAGGATAATATGTCACTCGTAGTCTTTGATACCCAACTTGGTGTGTGAGGTATGGAAAGTGTTATCACATGAGGTTGTCAAGGGTTGTATGTGATTGTTGTTAATACCTATGTCTGTACCCTTGTGTCATCTCTCTCTCTCTCTCTCTTTTCCCCACCGCCAAGTCCTAGGATCCTTCCCTTTGACTGATAAATTCATTTTCCCCCTTTGTTGATGACCTGGTTTCCCTTGGTGTCTTTCTCGACCAAGTCCTGACCCGAATATTTTCTGTTTTTCTCGAAGAAGGAAGAGAACTCATCATCATTTTTGTCTCGAATTACTGGTCATTTTGTTGCCTGAGCCCACATCAAGTCATCCAAGTCCTTATTTACATAGGAAGCAACCATGGGCACAAGGAACAACACTCAAAGCGGTCTATTGCGGGCTCGAAGCAATCAAGCAAACAGACATGATGATTTTCAACGGCGGAGATTGCATGAATAGTTGAGATCAGCCGCTCTCGAGTGATCGAGATTTCAAAGTAGTGCAAGGATTAACGACTAGACAGAGGAGCCGAAGTCCTGAAGTAAATCTGAGCCATTGAAGGCTGAGGACACGTGGAGGAAGATCCCTCACTTCAGAATATTTACTTCAAAGGATTGTAAGAGTTGTGAGTTGAAAAGTCCCTAAGAGTCGAAGCTCGAACTCCCGAAATAAATCTCAGCCATCCAAATCAAGAGGACACGTGTCGCCAGATCTCTCACTTTGGAAATTCAACACTTTGGAGGATTGTACGAGCTATGTACTGAAATGAACCGAAGCCCGAACTCTCGAAGTAATTGTGAGTTGTTGATCTTCGCAGCAGGAAGAAAGGTCCATCCAAGAGTGGCACATGGAAACAAAAGTGGAGCTTTCCCAGATAGTAGATCACGATCATATCAACAGATTGTGTGTATTCGACATGTCAAAATTGCGCGAGGATTAGTGGTTAGGAAGAATCCATAGAGTTGTAGATCAAGAGTCACGCATCGTTCTCCATTGGATGACCAATATTTACTTCAAGAATCCAGACTCGGGATTTTTAGCTCCTCCCCTCTCGCTTTCATTCAGAGATTTTTCTCCCAAAGTCCGTAGATCACTGCCGCGTGTCCATCCAAATCTAATGGTGGTATTTTGATTCAGAATTACGGGCTTTGGGAGTTTCAGCCTCCTCGCTCTCATTTTCATCCAATTTTTTTTCTCCCAGAGTTAATGGATCCCTGCTGCATTTCCTCCAAGATCGACGGTCGACGTTCACTTCAGAGCTCCAACTCTACATGCATACCGCCCCTGAGCTATGAAGTGCCAAAGTACATGGCAGTCATCATTTTAGATATGTGGCACTCTTGTCATTCATGACACCTGACATTCATTTGGCAATGACACGTGGCACTCATTCCAAACATCTTGGGGCATATCATTTTCTTGTTTCCAAATGACACATGTCACCTCTCTTTTCATGACACATCAGCGTAGTGACGTTAGGACACCATGTCAGATCATCCTCCAGGAAGTGTTCTTGTTCAACCATCTCCCAACACAGTTAGAATGATCCTAAAATCGACAAGCGGATAAGCTTTAGCGGTGGAGCTAAATTCAACAAGAGTTCCCAGATCGTAGATCGCGACCAGATCAATGACCACGTTTCATTGCAGGGACGCAACATGCTCGAACGATAAAATTTTTGAGCGGTACCGCAATTGAAACCGTGGTATAGTAAAAGAGATACGTGGTGGAAGGTGGTGAATTGCGGGCTCAAAAGCGGTGTGAATCCAAACCACCTTTAACAACCTCGCAATCACGTGCTTATATAGCATCTAATCCAAGAGAAACGCGTGGCCGCCCCCTAGGCATTTAAGCCTCATTGTGATCCTGAGAGAAAGCAGTTAATGAAAAAGGAGTGGTGGTTGAAACCTCGACTCACTCCATAAATAGAAGGAATGAAAGGTTTGGTCGTGGAGACAAAACTGTCAGCCCGAGGTACCCCTATAGACGGTTTTTCCTGCAGGCCCATGCTGTTCTGAGATCACGTCTGACAGAAGGATGCACGCACAGTTTGAAAGAAGAAGGTGCAGATGAAATGATTTGAATAGAATGGCCATATCACACTCCTAGTAGTTGTGGAATGATGTGAGTATAAATAGATCAATTCAATATTTTTTTAAGGTCATCAACTGGTTGAGTCAAGCTCCCTACTGTGTAATTTTGATGCCATAATGGTTCTCTAGTTATGTATCAAATTTGAGACTTTAGCATTAGTAGAAGTCAAATTCTTTGATATCTTTGTTTAAACTGTGCTGAAACACTCGAGCATGGAGGATCCAATCGAGGGTTGTGGTTCTATTGTAATGTAGGTTTGATTATAGTAGTGTTGTGACTAGTTTTAGCCAGCTTCCTTGTTACCTTATTTCCCCTTATGATGAAAGGCTCGGGCATGGAGGATCCAGTCGAGTTGTTGTAGTTGCATGATAATGTAGGTTTGATTATTATGCTGCCGTGACATATTTCAGTGTCTAAAGCTTGAGTTCACGAGTGCTCTTGAGCCTGATTTTTTCTTCACCAAGTTGCTTGAAAGAAGGATTCCTATAATAGTCTTGTTCACCTCTCTCAATAAGTCTTCCTTCTACTCACACTTAAACTTAAATCACTGACTGAATTTAATGAGGACCTCACTTCCCTGTGCATTGCTTGTCCAGTTTCTGTGATTAAAATCATTCTTGCACTGAGTTTTTGTCCATTTGAGGTCCACTAATAAAACCAACATCCACCAAAAATTCTGATGGGTACTGGGCTTATCCTCTTGCAATATGAGGGTGACTCTCAGTGGTAACATTCTTGGCGCCGTTTCCAAGGAATGAATTGAAGACATTTCCCTAGGATTGAATGACAAAGAAATTCTGATTCTGAAGGTGCATCATAAATCAATAACTTGAAGATTGCAACTTGCACATGACGATTCCAATGTTTCAGTTGTGGCTCACAAAGGCAGACACACAAGGTCTACTCCACATAAACCTCTAGAAAACACCTGAAGCTGACCCAAAGAAGATTATCAAGAAATGAAATCTTTCTCAAGAAGGCTTTTAACTGTTGTTCCAACTTGAAAAGATCCCTGGGAAAAACGACATTGTAGAGATCCAATTTTAGATGGTGAACTAAAGCTGGACACATTATTCTGATTGCTCATATTTCACCATGGTGACACCACTAGTTTGAAATGGAAAAGATTTTATCTCATAGGTATGCCTTCTATGATTTTTCAAAAATAGTTGGTTTCCCTAATCCACTGCCTAATAGAGATGAATGTGAAAGTAGCCTTCCTAAATTTTGCGGAGAAGAGTGGGAGGAACCAACTGAACACTTGCTAGATTTTCATGATTTTATTCATCAACTTCATATCTTACATGAGGATCTTCATATTAAGCTGTTCAGGTATTCATTAGAGGGAATTGCTTGCGATTGCTATAGATCTCTCTCAGTTGCAAGCATCAGCTCTTTGACATGATTTCATGCAGCTTTCAATTCCTTTTGTAAAGAACATTTTCTAGTTGAACGTCTTTTTGATGGATGTTGCAATGATTTTTCTTTGCTCCATAAAGATTCTTCTAGTCATGAAATCCCAATTTGTGATGAAGCATTTATTGTAGAAGAAAACATTTACCATGAAGATCATGAGGTGTTGAATGATATTCATTATGATAGAAATAAAACAGAAACCTCTGACATCATATCAGATGTATCTGTTGTTTTAAATATTCATGAAGATCAACATCTCTCTTTTGAATATTCTGATGACAAAGAGCAAGTGTATTCTGCAGTAGATATTTCTCTTGACTGTGAAGATAATATAGATGATAAGCTAGTTAAAAGAACTAGGGAAGATTTCTCTCTGTTTTTTCCTAGATTTTCAGATTTGAAGGCAGATGTTGTTTTCTGCTCTTATGGAGAAAATGCAGAGGATATTCCTGTCCTTGAAGAAGATTTTTTGGGCAGCCCTTCTTATGATGAAGAAGTTGTTTCAAATGATGACCAAAAACAACCAATTTTTGATGAATATCTCAATGAAGATGACGAAGAGCAGAGTTTTTTCATGGCTTCTTTGGAACCTCATAGCATGGTTCCTGTATATGATGATTATGAATCTGATCCTTGGGAGGGCCATGAAGGAGAAAAGGAAGAGCTAAATGTGCAGCTTATCTCCTATCCAACACTTTTAAATGAGAAAATATCACCTGGGATGAGCCAACCTGCATCAATCCCTTATCTACCTATACACTCTGAGAACACCAAACAATAGGTGAGCAATAATCAAGTAAAGGAGGTAATTTCTTACCAGTTTAGCGTGCCTTATTACAAATGTTATGACCCTGTGGAGTTATATATGGAGTTGAGTTTTCCAAAAGAATTGGAGCCTGCAAAATTATTCATCTTATCATCATTTGGGGGTATTGTCAGTGTTCCAAAACATGTTTTTATTCTCCTTTCATAATTCCCTTACCTTTCGTGGACCATTTGTAGTGAAAAGAAGAATTATATTACAAAACAATCTGGGTGGCTATGGTGGAAGTTTTCTTTCACCTAACACATTGTAAAAAGTCAGTTAGTCTAGGATTGTACATAAATAAGCTCCTTCTAGAGCATGTGTGTTTGTTTTATTTTTGTAAGTAGAGTAGTGTACATGTCAGCATGTTGCCTTCAAAAAATGTATATGAGCTTGAATCCACAACCCAACAGCTAAGGCACTGGAACTACACATTCTTGGAAGCTCACAGGGGGCATGCCATCCCCTGTGGAGCCAATGTTATCACATGAGGTTGTCAAGGGTCGTATGTGATTGTTGTTAATACCTATGTCTGTACCCTCGTGTCATCTCTCTCTCTCTCTTTCTTTTCCCCACTGCCAAGTCCTAGGATCTTTCCCTCTGACTGATAAAGTCATTTTCCCCCTTTGTTGATGACCTGGTTTCCCTTGGTGTCTTTCTCGACCAAGTCCTAGCCGGAAGATTTTCTTTTTTTCTTGAAGAAGGACGAGCACTCATCATCATTTTTGTCTCGAATTACTAGTCATTTTGTTGCATGAGCCCACACAAGTCATCCAAGTCCTTATTTACACAGGAAGCAACCATGGGCACAAGGCACAACACTCAAAGTGGTCTATTGCAGGCTCGAAGCAAGCAAGTAGACATGCTCAATTTTCAATGACGGAGATCCCATGAATATATCAGATCAGTGGCTCTTAGGAGATTAGGATTTCAAAGTAGCACAAGGATTAATGACTAGACAGAGGAGTCGAAGTCCCGAAGTGAATCTGAGTGATTGAAGGTTGAGGACATGTGGAGGCAGATCCCTCACTTCGGAAGATTTACTTCGGGGGATTGTAAGAGTTGTGCATTGAAAATTCCCGAAGAGCCAATGCTTGAACTCTCGAAATAGATCTCAACCATCCAAATCAAGAGGACACGCGTCACCATATCTCATACTTCAAAAATTTGGCACTTAGAAGGATTGTACGAGCTATGTATTGAAACGGCCTGAAGCCTGAACTCCTGAATTAATTGTGAGCCATTGATCTTCACAGTAGGAAGCATGGTCCATCCAAGAGCGGTGTGTGACAAAAAAAGTGGGGCTTTCCTAGATCATAGATCACGATTAGATCAACGGCTCTCATGTATTCGACATGTCAAAATTGTGCAAGGATTAGTGGTTAGGCAGAAGCCCCGGAGTTGCAGATCAAGCGCCACGCGTCCTTCTCCATTGGAAGATCAATATTTACTTCGGGAATCCAGACTTCGGGAGTTTTAGCTCCTCCCCTCTCGCTTTCATCTGGAACGTTTTCTCCCGAAGTTCGCAGATCACTACCATGTGTCCATCCAAATCTAACGGTGGTAGTTTTCTTCAGAACTTCGAGCTTTGGGAGTTTCATCTTCCTCGCTCTTGTTTTCATCCAAAATATTTTCTCCTGGAGTTAATGGATCCCTGCCGCGTATCCTCCAATATCGATGGTTTTCCTTCACTTCGGATCTCCAACTCTACATGCATACCACCCCCGAGCTCTGAAGTGACAAAGTACATGGCAGTCATCAGTTCAGATATGTGGCGCTCTCGTCAGTCATGACACCTGGCATTCATCTGGTGATGACACGTGGCACTCATTCCAGACACCTTGGGGCATATCATCCACTTGTTTCCAAGTAACACATGTCACCTCTCTTTTCTTGACACGCCAACTTAGTGACGCCAGGCCACCACGTCAGATCATCCTTCGGGAAGTGTTCTTGTTTAGCGCCAAAATTAGTGCTATCTCCCAGCACGGTTAAAATGATCCTAAAATTGGCAGGTGGATAAGCTTTAGTAGTGGCGTTAAATTCAAAAGGAGTGCCCAGATCGCAGGTCGCAATCAAATCAATGACCACGTTTCATTGCGGGGACGCAACATGCTCGAATGATAAAATTCTTGAGCGGTCCCACAATTGAAACCGTGGTATAGTAAAAGAGCTACGTGGCACAAGGTAGTGAATTGTGGGCTCAAAAGCGGTTCGAATCCAAACCGCCTTTAACGTCCCCATAATCATGTGCTTATATAGCGTCTAATCCAAGAGCAAGATGTGGACGCCCCCTAGGCATTAAGCCTCGTTGTGATCCCGAGAGAAATTATTTAATGAAAAAGGAGTGGTGGTTGAAACCTCGACTCACTCCATAAATAGAAGGAATGGAAGGTCTGGTCATGGAGACAGAACTGTTAGCCCGAGGTACCCCTATGGACAGTTTTTTCTTCAGGCCCATGCTGATCTCAGCTCGTGTCTGATAGAAGGATGCATGCAAATTCTGACAGAAGATGGAGTATACAAAAGGCTTTGAATGGACTGGCTAGATCACACTCCTGGTAGTTGTGGACTGATCTGAGTATAAATAGATCAATTCAAGATTTTGTTAAGGTCATCAACTGGTTGAGCTGAGCTCCCTACTGTATAATTTTGATGCGAGAATTGTTCTCTAGTTATGTATCAAATTTGAGACTTTCACATTAATAGAAGTCATCTTATATTATCTCTTTGTTTAAACTGTGCTGAAACAATCGGGCATGGAGGAGCCAATCGAGGGTTGTGGTTCTATTGTAATGTAGGTTTGATTACAGTAGTGATGTGACTAGTTTTAGTCAGCTTCCTTGTTACCTTATTTCCCCTTATGCTGAAAGGCTCGGGCATGGAGAATCCAGTTGAGTTGAAGTAGTTGCATGATAATGTAGGTTTGATTGTGATGTTGTTGTGATATATTTCAGTGTTTGAAGCTTGAGTTCAAGAGTGCTCTTGTGCTTGAGTTTTTCTTCACCAAGATGCTTGAAACCCGGTTGCCTATAATAGTCTTGTTTACCTCTCTCACTAAGTCTTCCTTCTACTCACACTTAAACTCAAATCACTGACTGAAGTTAATGAGTACCTCACTTCCCTATGCATTGCTTGTCCAGTTTCTATGATTAAAATCATTCTTGTACTGAGTTTTTGTCCATTTGACCTCCATGCATAAAACCAACATCCACCAAAAATTCTGATGGGTACTGGGCTTATCCTCTTGCAATATGAGGGTGACTCTTAGTGATAACATAAAGTATTTGTGAACTCTGACAGAGTTTGGCCCCTCTCTTGGCATAGGGTGGTCCATCTCGTGTATTGGCTAATCATAACTTCCAACGAGGTAATATTGTTCCTTTAGGGAATCAACAAAAGCCACCCAAGTGGGTCATGGCCCAAAACGTATAGACTTGTCCTTGACATGTTTCTCATAGTATGTCTCCCACCAATCTCTGACATGGGGAAGGGCCTTAAGGAGCGTGAAGGTGATCCAGGAAGGCCTAAAAATCAAATTTCTCAGAATCTGACGAAACCAACGCCATTGTGTCGGGTTCGTCGCTTTGATTCCGGCCATATAAGTTTTTCTACAAATGGACACCATATGAAAAGTTTATCACGTTTTGATCGATTTCCCAAACAAACAAAAATTCAAACTAGTCAAAGTCAACAGGACGTACTACTGACGTCAACAATACGACAAGTGATGTCAGCATTATGTCACGATGACATCAGGACACATGGCAACATGAGGAGGTGACACATGTCCCTCAGTTTTGGCAATTTCGGGCTGATTTGGACGAGTATGGAAATGACATGTGGCATTGTATGGATGTGACATGTGACAGTCCGTACGTGACGTGACCCAATGACAGGATGCCATGTGGCAGTATGGATGATAGGAGGATATACAGATGCTGACGTGGCAGTGTGACTGCGTAGTATGGATGCTGATGTGGCAGTTGATTGGGCAGGTCACTTGGCAGTACAAATGTTGACATGGCATGACACATGGTTGTATGGCAGTGACGTGGCAACTGACTATGCATGCTGACTAGGTTGTTGACTGTACCATACGAGCCAATCATTGGGTGACATGTGGCCCAATCAGAGGGCACCACATGGCACTCTGGATTTTTTTAGACCAAATTTTTTTTTGATACTCTGAGGGATTCGAACCCTTAACCTCTGGAAGTAGCCATGTCTTCATGAAAGGGGGTAGATCGATCGAGCTCTGTTGTGACTTGTTAAGCCATATGGCGGGTTTTTGTTTTAAATTGTAGTTAGCGTGGGGCTAGGGCTAAGCCTCGGTCAGTGGGGGCCAACGCGAGGACACATGGCGCCCCACGTGACCAGAGCAATATACCATGAGCTAAGGTGGGGGCGCGAGAGGCCTAGCCACAAGCCACATGGCCATGCATACGACCAGGGAACCAAGAGAAAGGGGTGCAGATAGGTGTTTATCCTAGAGCTCGGCCATATGGAAGTGACCATATGAACAGGGGCCCAGGAGAAAGGGGTTGTGCCCAAAATGTGCTGAAATTTGGGTTTTAAACTTTATATTATGATTTTTAATGATTTTTTATGCTGATTTTGGGAGATTTTTCCCATTTTTGGGGGATCTGAAGCCCGATTTAAGGCCAGATCTTGGGAGGAAGTTGGGATAGGATCACCAAATCAAATCCTATATAAATCAGAGGTTTTTGATAGACAAAGAGGTTCAAAATTGCAGAATGATGATGAGTTTACGAAGCTTGAAGCCATTTTGATGCACACAAGGCATTTTTGGAGGCCAATTCCAGGAACTATGCTCAACCTTTTTCAATGCCGTCAGTTGTGTTGGATTGTTTAGGTCGAGAAGAACACAACCAGACCAGTTTGTAATCCTTTTGATACATTTCTGATGTACTTTTCAAGAATTGAAGAGAAATAAGAAATCCTCACCTACTGAGAGACATAGACAATCTTGTTGAACTCTATTAACAACCTTGCTATTATGGTTTGATGTTCTTTATGCTTATGTTCTGGTTTGCATTTGTTTATGATGGCTGCTATATTCTCTCATTAAGTTCTTCTTCTTTCCTTAATTCCTAAATGGTAATTGAACACATGCTTAAAACTTAACCAAGTCTTTAATATCATTTTCAAATCAGAAGGTGATCTTTTCACTATTGGAAAAATTGTGGACAAAGAAATAACCCTCTAGCATATTTAACCATTTTTCCAAAGCGTCGACATCTATCTAGCCTTCAAATAAATGAATATCAAAGTTAACTTGTACCTTGAAGGACTTCACACCTCTGAAGTGAGTGATGATTGAAGGTGCCTGTGTTTTTTCTAGTAGTCATTGAAGGATCTAGGATAAACTATCCATCAACTCGTTCCTTTGTCGCACTAGGGATTCCTTGAGAAATAGTTTGAAAGTACTCTTGTTGCTTTGTCCCTCTTTTCTTCCTCCATTGAAGGTCACTTGGGTGTGCGAGAGAGGTTTTCCTCAAGAGATACAATCTTGAGACCCAACTCTCTATACCCTAAACTCATCGGGGGACATGCACTGAGGACGACAAGGATAAGACCACTCTAATACCATCGATCTAGATTATTTAAGGAAAAATATGAAGGGAGAGATATAATGAAGATATAAAAAATAACTACATAGAGATATGGCAATGAACACAATAATACAATAATGCTCAGATTCTATTAATGACTGTCTGAAATACAAAATACTGTAAAATGCAAAAGCACACAAGCTAGTTAGAATGGTGTTATCTTATCTATGAGAAGAGATGCATCAACTATGCTCATTCACAATAAGCTCATTACAATGAAGCTCTAAAGGCCTTTTTAACATAAATAATAAATGAGAAAACCATAAACATCCAAAATCCTAACCCTAGGAGATGAAGTGCCAAAAGTCATGTGGGCCCCGATGGGGTAAGTTGGTACATCAACTTCTCAGGGTCATAACTTTTGCATATAATCTCGATTTTAGGCACACGATAGCTCATTGGAAAGAAATATCCGAGGAATAAACATGTTGCCATCACACTTTGGCTGCATCTTATTGAAGCCTATAGTGTGACTGTGCCATTCCCCAAAAATGTTGTTTAGGGCCTCAAAATGGCCCCGAAAGTTTAGGACCCAAAAAACTAGGAAAAAACTGCCAAAATGGAAATTGGTCTTTGAGCCATTGGAATAGGTGGGTGGCCATTGATATCCACCTAGATCAAGGGAAGGTAAATCAAGTGGTTGATGCACTCATCAAGAGAGCTCATGAAATGCATATTGCATCCATCAACATGTACATGACTAATATGAAAGATAAAATTATTGTAGTAACAAATTGATATCATCACTATCTAAAAATAAAAGAAACATCATAACAAGGTAATTTACAACAAAATTTTGATTAATATGAGATGAAAGAATATAGAATTATCATGTACAAAGGCAAAGTATATGTGTTGAATTCTAATGTGCTGAAAAATGCGGTGCTGAGGGAAATGCAGAATGTGCCATATGTTGGGAACCTAGGATATCAAAAAACTATTGCAGTTGTAAGAAGCCAATATTTTTGGCCCGTAATGAAGAAAGAAGTGGCTAATTATATAGCCAAATGTCTAGAGTGCCAAAAAGTGAATACTGAGCATAGACATCCAACGTGGTTGTTATAACCATTGCCAATTCCAGAATGGAAGTGGGAAGTAGTTACAGTTGATTTTATTACTAAGCTTCCCAAAACATTGAAGCACCATGATTCCATCATGGTGGTGGTGGATAAATTAAATAAGGAAACACAGTTTATTCCTGTGTAATACTACACACAAGGCAACATATATTGCATAAATCTACATGAAGGGAGTTGTCAGGTTACATGGGATGCCTAATGTAATAGTTTGATACAGATATCCAAAATTCATATCCAATTTTTGGAAAGGTTTGTTCAAAATCTTTGGGACAAATCTAAATCTTAGTACAACGTATCACCAAGAGTCAAATGGGAAAACAAAGAGGACTAATAGAATAATTGAGGACATTCTCAAAATGTATGTGATGGATCAACCATCAAAGTGGGAAGACTACATTCACTTAGTTGAATTCACTTACAATAATGGGTATCAAGCCTCATTAAAAATGAGTTCGTTTGAATCATTGTATGGAAGGAAGTGTAACACACCAATGATTTGGGATAATCCAGTAGACAAATAGGTTGTTGGGCTAGTTTTGTAGAAGGAAATGGAAGAGCATATGGAAAAGATCAAGAAGAATTTAAAGGCTGCCTAGGATAGGTAGAAAAGTTATGTATACAAGAATAGAGTTTTTAGAGATTTCAAAGTGGGAAAACATGTATTTTTAAAAGTGAAATCAAAGATAAATTCACTAAGATTAGGAATTTTCCAAAAGTTGAAAAAAAGATATCGCGGAAATTTTGAAACCCTAGAAAAGATAGTGCTAGTTGCATACATGCTAACATTGCCTGCATCCATGAGAGTGCATAATGTTTTTAATGTATCATTATTAAAGAAATGTGTTCCTAACCGTAACCACATAATTTATTTGAATGTGATCTAGGTGGAACATGAAGGGGATTTCCGAGTGGAACCATTACACATCATGGATTGGAAAATAAAATTGCCCATGAACAAGGCCATAGTGATGGTAAAGGTTCAATGGACCTACTATGGTCCTAAATATGCTACATGGGAGCACGAAGAAAACATGCGGGAAGAATACCCATAATGTTTTGTCAATTTTGAAAGAAAAATAATGCAAGACTCCATTTTGAGCAGGTAGAGTTTTGGAACCACATCTCAGAGTCCTAGCCAACATATGATGGGGGCCCTGAAAAATAAATGACACATCCTGATGAATTGAGAATAATGAAGGGGGTACATTCCTTGGGTCAGCGGGTTGAGAGGAATATGAGATTTTTGTTGGAATTGTTGTTGGAGTTGTAAAGTTGCAATTTTTTTTTTCTTAAAGTATTGTGATGAAAAATTGTATATGTATATTGACATAGTGTGCATCAAGGATGACGCATAATTGTAGGGGAGGGAGAATGTAACTTCCCAGATATAGTCCCCAATTTGATTAATGCTTAATGTAGATATAATGTGTGTCTATGGCCAAACGATGTATATGCGAAATGTATTTTTAAGTTTTAATAAAAAAAAGTGATGCCAATTGCTGGGGGATATGGATAGATATGGTGGATGAATTAATCCACAAGAGAGGGGATGCTCTAGGAGAATGTCTTAGAGAAGGGTCCAAGGGGAAATTACCCATGTCTGTTAATTCCACCCACGCTCTTGAATTTTATTATCATTATTTATTAAACTCTATCTGCTAATTGAGTGTCCCCAAAGCCAATCATTGAATACATGCAAGAGGGTGGGTGTGAGAAGTCACATCTCATAGTTATTGGGAGCATGGGGGATGAGTAAAATCAGCTTGGGGAAGTGTGTGAGTCAAGAAAGTAAGCCAAATGAGAGGAAATTATTATGGGAAGTTACAACCATTTTAGAGAGTCAAGTTTTTGGCATGAAAAACAAGTAGAGAGCATAAAAGAGAGCTTGGAGTTGGAGAAACCATGGAGGGTGAATTTTGGAGCATGCTAGAACGTTTCTGGAGAGTATTTTGGAGCACAATATTGAAGAGATGGGTTGTCAGTCCTGAAGAGTGAATTATTGTGCGAGTTTCACTATAACAACACATGTTTGTTGCTGTTTGCTGTTAGTTTTCCTAGCAGTGATTTCCTAGAGTTTCCAACAAAGAAATTCTTGGTTACCTATGTTAGAGAGACCTTGATAAATGAATGGTACGCCCGAGGGATTGAGATTATTTAAGGGTACATTCATTGGGTTGGTTGTTATAAAACCAGGATCACTGAGAAATAAAATAAAAACAAATGCGCAAATAAAACAAAGAAGATACATACAACAATAGAGACACAGATATACGTGGTTCACCTAGTGTGGGCTATGCCAACCAGATAAATTTCCAGGTCCTTCCTTTTTATTATCTAGCAAAATGAAGGGATATAACCTTCAACATGCTCATTTTAACTTCCTCTTCTTTCTCTCTCAGAATATAATATTCGCAATGATATATAGCCACAATACAATTCCCTCATAAAAGAGGGTTGCCTTCAAGGGAAAAAAACCCTAACATAACTTCTACTGTCAGATCTACGAACTTATAATGAACGGTCCATATTTACTATAAAATTACAATATACATTTACAAGGCAATTTTTCCTTTGGGGGCTTATCCCCCGAACCCCCACCGGGGGCCGACTTGCCCCCGAACCCCACAAGGGGGGAAAGCCCCCCCTGCAACTCCCCCGCGTGGAGGAGTGTACATTATTCTAGGGTGTACAATCTTCATGGGGTATAAACATGACTGAAAACAAATACCTATGAATCAGGAATATAACCAGGCTCCACAACCAACATTGGTAAGGTCTAGACAAAGAGAGTTGGTGGAAAATCAGGATAGCTATAGGAGAATACTAGTAGGTTGTGGGATTTCTGAGCTGTGAGTGGACAATGAGAGACCACTCTCTTTTGTGGATTGTGATGTAGGAGAATTTCCCATCAGAAATTAGTCATTTTGAGAAGACCTAGGAGGCTATTAGAGTTTACTAAAGAGAGTGGGTTCCCTTAATTAAATTAATGTATTTTCCTAAGTTTGTATGATTCTAGAAGGATATGGTTTGTTTTTCCTAATTGTCATGTAAATGGTTTATTTAAGAAATTAGTTGGGTTAGGTGGATTTTCTTAAGTATGTAGAATTCGATCAAATTGATCATCATCAATTATAGAGAGATGAAATGCTATTGTTGTAGTTAATTAGCAGCTTATATGATTTTAGAGAGAAATTGGGATTAAGTTTCAAATTTGTGGAATGCAAATAGGATCTGGAAGTTTATATTGATTCTCTATATTGTAAAGCTACGAGTATGTAGAGTGGGTGTGGCCAGGGCCAAAATAGTGTGTCCAATTGAGAAGAAATCTATTCAAAGAGACTGTGGCTAATTGGATAGAAATCTAGCCAAGGAGAGAGTATGCCCAAATAGAGAGAAATTTGTCCAACAAGGGAGAGATATTTTCTGAAATTATGTACAATGATCAAATCAATGAAATCATTGTGATTGTGTGTGCATTTCTCTGTTGATGTGTGTGGATGTTGAATAAGTGTGAATGGGAAACTATGATTCTAAGTGAACCTGTGTTAAACTTGTGCAAAGAAAGGAGGAGAAAATAAAATTTCAAACCTAAAGAGGAATGAGATCGATGAAAAAAGTTCCTATGAACTTCGTTGAAGTGTGAAAGAATGAGGAAGTCATATAAGAATGAAATCTAGAGAAACAATATTGGTGATATCAACAACTAGTTCTAATCGAGGATTTTAGAATTGCAGTGAAAGCAGGATCTAATCCCAACCCTTGATCACTGGTGGACCGATGATTGAGATTTACTGACAGGATTGAAATCATAGAAAATTACAAAACCAAAGGCTATAACTTTAGCAATCAATGGTGGCGATATTATTGTAGTGGTCAAGATCAATAGTTTGAGAAGGGATGCGTGGCGCCTTCCTATTGGAGTTCCATATCGGCTCAGACAATTCTTTTGTATTTATTTTGGAAAACATTATATATCCTATCATGGTTCCATAGCAGGTTTCCATATAGAACCTTGTGATATTGGTAAAGTGTTACATGGTTTATATCTCAGATACCCGATACTCTAATATTATGTTTTTGTGGCATGGTTCCATATCTGACCTCACCAATATTTGTTAAGTGTTGAATATGTTGTGTTCAGGTATTGCAATACAATGATATTATGGTATCATGGTTCCACAATGAGGTTCCATATTGGCCCCAACTATATCACTAGATGTTATATGTGTATTGTATGTGACACACCGATAGGCGATATAGAAATACTAGATATTGTTAGCGCTTGGTTTCGACTTGTGGTTTTATGGAGTTTAGCACCTGAATTTGGTTTAGTGCCCAGGTTTTCAATACTTGGTTCTGTACGTGGATCACTTAGCCCTTGGTGTTAAGTTTGATATGGACTAGTGTCAGGTTAAGATTTGATATTAAGAAAGGATTAAGAGCTCAAAGAAGTGATTAAACATGATGTTAGGGGTATTAAATTAGATTCTATGTGCATCAATTGAAAAAGGCGTAAATTCTTTGGAACATGAAGGATTTATGTGTTAAATGGATTCCACCCACAATAAGTGATATTTGTTTGAAGTACAGGGGAATTTGAATTACAGAGAAGCGGGTTATAAACGACTAGTAAAGGTGATTTAGCATGACCTAACTCCATCAAGTGGTATCAAAGCACAACAATGCTCTTTGGAAAGAGGAAACTAGAATTGAAAGGAATATCCAGGTAAATTATGGGTTTGTACTTTGCAGCTAAACTTTGGAAAAAGTATTTGAGATAAATATTGTAGGAGAGGAAGGAAAAATTCCAAAGAAGAGATGGGTAAGAAAAGTGAATTCACATAAGAAAGGGAAAGTCTGCAAATTAGAAATTGTAAAAGGAAGTTTGTGAATATTAATAGCAATGTACAAAGGATATAGGTTATGTGAAATTTGGAGGTAAGGTATGTGTTTTGCATTAAAATGATGAAAATTCACATATTTATTGAAAGGAAGACTTCCATGTGTTGGAGTAAAGGGACAAAGTTTAGCAGAGGAACTTTGAAGTTGTAGATTAGAGGCCATTCTAGAAAAGGAGCAAAGTTGGATATAAATGTTTGGAGGACAAGATCTTGGAGCATATCTTGTAGGTAATGAATGCCATATTTTGTAATAACTATGGTAAAGAAATATTTGTGTTTACAGATAAAAAACGAAGAAAGACATTGTGGCAAAACCCTTACAGTTAGTAAAGTTGTGATAGAAGAAGGAGAACAATGGAAGTTCTCAAGGGAAAGAGTGAAGAAGTGATCCAGGTGGATATTGGTGGCCACCCGCCTATTCCACTAACACCCCCACCTTTATTTCTTTTAGTTTTTCAGTTTCCTTAATTGTAGCACAATTTACTATTTTTGGCAGTTTTTCGGGTCCTGAACTTTCAGAGTCGTTTTGAGGCCCTAAACGACATTTTTTTGGGCATCTACCGATCAAAAATATTTATACCATCATGATGTTTTCTGCCAAAATTGTATTCCTCAGATAGATCTTTCTAACTATGTATCATATGGGTCAAACAGAGATAGTATGCCAAAGTTACGACCCCGAGAAATTGATGTACCAATTTACCCCGACGAGGCCCATATTCTGGCATTTCATCTCCTAGGGTTAGGTTTTTTGGATGTTTAGGGTTTCCATTATTTCTGAATAATGGATAGGCCTTCGAGCCTCATTGTAACACAGAGTTCAGAGGCATGTAGCCTCCACATCTCTTCTCAGAGATAAGCTACCAGTGCCCTAGCTAGTTTATTTATATTTTGTCTGTAAACAAATTTAAGTTCTTTGATATTAATGGAATGAAGTGTTATTTCTATAGCATCTTTGTATTCATGGTTATTTTGGTATTCTATTGCGGTACCTCATAAATCCGTGTCAGTGGTATTAAAGTGGTCTGCTCTTTCTCGATCCTTATTTGCATGTCCCCAATGAGGTCGGGGTATAAGGAGTTAGGACTTGATTTGGTTGAACCTTTGCAAGATCAACCTCGCAAACCCTGATGGCTGCCCATGGGGGACAAAAATAAAGACGAGGGAGCAGGACATCCTTTCAAAATATTGCGCGAGGAATCCCTTGAAAAACAAAGGAACACAATGATGGATAACTTCACCCAGATCATTCAACAATTTCCCATTGGCGGCGCATCTGCATCCAACAACGAATCTGGAGGCGAAACCCCTGTTAAGGTACAAGTAAACTTTGACATTCCCATATTTGATGTTCAAATAGATGTAGATGCCGTAGATAAATGGTTGAATCTATTAGAAGGATATTTATCGGTTCATGACTTTTTCGACTGGGAGAATATTATTTTTTCACTGCTCAAAGATGCCCCCCATGCCAAGGACTGGTGGGAAACCTATTGCGAGAAAAAGGACAAGGAGGAACCCGCCCTGTTCTCCGCTGTACCAACTTGGAATTCTTTTCGAGATTCCATCAAGGAACAATATTATCCCATGGGGAGCTATGAGGACAAGTACATACAATGGAATATGCTGCGGCAACAAAGGGATCAAGATGTTCATGAGTTGATGAATCTATTCCATACCCTGCGCATAAAGTTGGGTATTAAAGATTGAGAGAAACATTTGGTGTTGAAGTACCGCAGTTGTCTACACAGGTACATTTAGGAGTAAATGGAGTTCCTCGACATCTCCTCACTTGGTATGACATACCGGTATGCTGCCAAGATTGAGTAGAAATTCAAACAAAAGAAGCGAGACTTTGGATCTACGAATCAACAGCAAGCAAAATGTGCCCCCAAACTGCAGACCAAAGGAAAAATACAAGGCATGGAGGCTCAAGAAAACCTGCTAAAGCCGCAAGCAAAAAACAACATCGCGAAGCCGAATAAGGACACATGAAAGTGGTGTGAGTTCCATAAGAGATCCACTCACAACACAAGTGAGTGTTGGGACAAACAATCATTGGTGGTCGAGATGAGGGCTTCTGAATCAGATGCATGCTCTGACATTGAATCAGAACTTGAGAAGGGGAATGACAGAGGGAAGCAGATTATCAATGTGGAGCCCAACGCCACCTTTTCCACCACGATGATCCAAAAGGGAGAACCGAAATATCTAGAGGAGGAGGAGCGTCTCTTCCACTCCCAGATGTGGGTAAAGGGTTCCTCACTACAGTTCATCATTGACAGAGGGAGCCAAAATAACCTCATTTCAGTAGAGGTCGTGAATTTATTGGGCTTGCTGACCACAAAACACCCACAACCATACACCATCGGGTGGCTTCACCAAGGGCGAGATCTTCATGTCAACCAACAATGTCGCCTTCCCTACAACATCAAGACCTTCATCGATGAGGTATTATGTGACATTGCTCCTCTTGATGTTTGTGAGGTATTATTAGGCCAACCATACTTGTGGAAGTGACATGATGTGTATGAGCCCGACCTCGCACTGTTATTGTTACCTTGGGAAATAAGTTGTATAGGATACCAGAGGTACCACCGCCCGTCGCTATCTCTTTGGTTACTGCAAAACAATGCAGTAAGCTAATTTCCAAAACCAAAAAAATGGTTTTCCTGATGATCCGCCCTCAGGGAAAGAAGAAGACTATGGTCACGACCTCCAGACAGGGCTCATCCACATGATAACAATGAATGGACAAGGTCATGGAGGAGTACCATAACATATTCACCTCACCCGCAGGGGTGCCTCTGCACTATCAGGTGAATCACCCCATCGATCTAACCCCAGGTGCATCGTTTCCCAATGGACCAATCTATCGATGCTCTATTATGGAGAATGATGAAATCAAGTGACATATTTAGGAGCTACTGCAGAAAGGTCACATCCTGCCAAGTTCATCGCCCTGTGGGATCCCGATAGTGTTGGTGTAGAAGAAGGATGGGACTTGGAGACTCTGTATTGACTATCGAGCGTTGAACAAGATCACCGTCCAGAATAGGTAGCCAATCCCAGAGATTGATGACCTTCTAGATCAAATAAAAGGGGAGAATTATTTCAACAAGATTGAATTAAAGTCCAGGTATCACCAGGTACCAATCGAATTGTCCGATGTGTGGAATATTTCCTTCAAAGCCAAGGAGGGCCTTTTCGAATGGCTGGTCATGCCTTTCGTGTTGACGAATGCTCCCACATCCTTCATGAGGATGATGGACGACATCTTGCGGCCATTCACCAACTCATTTGTAGTAGTGTACTTGGATGGGATCCTGATCTTCAACCATACTTGGGAAGAGCACCTCCACCACATCCGACGGGTCCTCCAAACACTGTGGAAACACAAGTTCTGTGCCAATTTGGAGAAGTGCACTTTTGGCATGAACCAGGTTCAATATCTGAGATAGATTATTGATGAGCATGGGGTGCATGTGGATCCAACCAAGATCCAAGTCATCCGAGATTGGCCAGCCTCGACCACTCTAACAGAGCTTCACAACTTTCCAGGTCTTGCTAATTTCTATTGTAGGTTCATGTTGGGATTCTCTCATATCACTTGGCCCTTGAGTCAAGTCACCAAGGGAGGAGAGAAAGAAAAATTGTTTTGGTCGAAATATCAATAGAAGGCATTCGCAGAATTGAAACATCGCCTCTTTTGTGCCCCATTGCTCACATTACCAGACTTGTAACAACCATTTGAGATCAAGACAGATGCCTCTGACTATGCTATTGGGGTAGTTCTTACTCAACAGGGGCATTCATTGGCATATCACAGTGCGACATTTTTCGACACAGTCTGAAAGTATCCCACTTATGAAAAAGAAATGTATTCCATTGTGCAGGCTTGCCGACAGTGGAAGCATTACATTTTGGGGAAGGAAAGAATCATCCACATATACCACCGACCCCTGCAGTTCATACAAACACAAGGGAAGTTGCAGAATGATCACCATTGGAAGTGGTCCACATATATGAAATAGTTTCATTTGAACATCAAGTACAATAAGGGCAGAACCAATAATGTTGAATATTGCCTCAACCGACCACCGATCGTGGCGATAACCACCGTGCTCAACTCTTGTGGGAACAAGACTTCTGATTGGTCGCTTCTCTACAAGAGTGATCCAGATTTCGACCACACATACAAGATGCTCTTGGAGGGTAACCGAGTTCCAAATTTTCACCTCTAGGATGCACTACTATGTCACATGGGACACCTTTGTGTTCCTTCAAGCGAGCATGCCAATATGATTTGGGAAGCACACTATAGTCGGGTCGTTGGGCATTTTGGGGTTGAGAAAACAGTGGCAGTACTGAAAAAGTATTTCTATTGGCCAAACCTTCGACAGGATGTTGGGAAGTACATCATATCCTACACTACCTGCATCATTACCAAACCGACCATCAAGAAGGAAGGCCTCTATACTCCACTTCCTACCCCTAGTCGACCTAGGGAATCCATCTCCATGGATTACATGTTGGGCCTTCCTTCTACTAAGAATGACAACGACTATGTTTTCGTGGTCGTCGACAGATTCTCGAAGATGGCCATTATGTCGACCTAGAAGAAGAATATCACAACAGAAGCCACTGATAAACTCTTATTTGAGCGAGTGTGGGTACACTTTGGGATCCCACAGTATATCATATCAGATCAAGGCAGTAGGTTCCTCAGTACATTTTTTTCCAACCTTTAGTCAATGATGGACACCAATCTCACCAAGTCCACAACTTTCCATCCCCAAACTGATGGCTAGACAAAGGTCGTCAATAGGATGATCGTACACATTTTGTGCATGTACAACTCAAAGAATCCACACACATGGGATGAGAGCCTCCCCTATGTGCAACATAGCTATAACTAGGCCCTCCACAGCTCAACCGACCACAACCCCTTTCAGGTGGGCTTGGGATTCTAACCACTATGTCCCATTGATGTAGCCATACCATTTGCAACTACTTAGGCTGACTCAACTCATGTCCAGTCTGAAGCTGCCAAGGGGACCAGCTTCATTGAGAACATTCAACACATTCACCAATAGGTTCATGACATATTGGACAGAGACAATGCTAAGGTACAATCAAGGACATGATCAACATCGAGTGTAACACAACTTCCCAGTGGGCCACAAAGTGTGGCTACATTTGTAGAAGGAGCGCCTTGCTGGACCCCACCGCAAGCTTCAACCACTCCAATATGGGCCATACACCATCACCAAGGCTATAGGGGACAATGCATTCGAGCTCAGTATCCCACCATTCCTTTTTATGCACCCAGTGTTCAATGTGGATCGCCTTCGGCCTTACTTTCCACCTCTACTGGACACATCCGACATGGCAAAACAACTCATACCAACAAAGTTAAACCCAGACTACATGGAACAAGCCACAACTGATCGGATTATGGACACAAAGATCAAGAACACCTGCCAACAGAGGATCCAACTATATCGAGTTGTCAAAGCAGGCCAACTCCTTCACTAGGGCAAGTGGCTCACTAGGGACCAAGTTCATTAGAAGTTTCCTCATCTCATGGAGGAACTCAACACAATGGGGACCATTGATTCCTAAGGGGGGAGGAATGATCTAGGTGGATATTGGTGGCCACCCACCTATTCCACTTGGACCCCCACCATTGTTTCTTTCAGATTTTCAGTTTCCTTAATTGTAGCACAATTTACTATTTTTGGCAGTTTTTCAGGTCTTGAACTTCCAAAGCCGTTTTGAGGCCCTAAACGACATTTTTTGGGCATCTACTGATCGTAAGGAAATATCATATTATTTATTTCCAAAAATTGTATTCCTCGGATAGATATTTATAACGATGTATCATATACGTCAAACAAAGATAGTATGCCAAAGTTACGACCCCGAGAAATTAATGTACCAATTTACCCCGACGGGGCCCATATTCTGGCGTTTCATCTCCTAGGGTTAGGTTTTTTGGATGTTTAGGGTTTCCATTGTTTCTCAATAATAGATAGGACTTCGAGCCTCATTGTAACACAAAGTTTAGAGGCTTGTAGCTACCACATCTCTTCTCAGAGATAAGATACTAGCGCCCTAGCTAGTTTATTTCTATTATGTCTGTAAACAAATTTCAGTTCTTTGATATTAATGAAATGAAGTGTTATTTTTGTTGCATCTTTGTATTCATGGTTATTTGGGTATTCTGTTGCGTTCCCCCATAAATCCGGATCAAGAATCCTAGAGGAGTATATAAATATCAAGAAGTTTCTAGAGGAGAGAACCAGAGCTACCAAAAGGCTAGGCTCAGGAGGGGAAGCTTGGCGAGGTATATTGTAGCAAGGTGAAACAAAATTGTTATTCCAGAGGCTTACTTGCAGCTCATAGTTGAGAATGTAGAAGCTTACAAAGGAAGAAAAGAGGATGACTATGGAGGGTCATGTTAAGGGTTCAAGAGAAAGCCACAACCAGATGAGAGAAAGTGACAAAGAAATTGGTAGAAGCAAGATGAGTGATATAGAATTTGATAGAGAAATTGTTGAGTTAAAAGAACAACTCGGTGAGATGATGAAGTTGTTATAGGAGAAAGTTAAAGAAGACCAAAGATATGGTTGGATTTTGAAGAAGAGGGTTATATGGCCTATAATACAATTGTTTGTAAGGAATTTGAGGCAAAGCTTGAGACATAAATTAAATGCTTGGATCAAAAAGGAAGAAGAACTCAAGGAGGATGAGTACAAAAATTCCTTGGAAGAAGGACATGCAGTTTACTTTTGTGAACTAGAACAGGGAGTGATTATTGGAGAGGAAGATGATGGACACGATAAAGAACTCATGAATGGATTGAAGAGTTCATTCCAACACATAAAATAGATGCTTGAGGCATCAAAAGATACTCAAGAGTCTTGTGATTTTAAAACTAATAATTTGTGTGTATGCAGGTTATGAAGATGGAAAATCATTGAAAATTTCCATAAAGGAAGAGGCCGTTGTAGAATTGTCTCAAGGAAGTAGAGATTGATGGATTCTAGTAGATGGAATGAAAGGTAGAATATTTTTGACAAAGAAATAGAATTCAAATATCAAGGACAAAAGACAACAATCAGAGGTAGTATCCATATATTTTAATGAAGAACTAAAGTTGTTGGAAGACTGGTTAGAAAAGCCTAAGGTTGAAGATGGATATCTTAGAGAGGAAATAAAAGAAATTGAGGTAATTGATTTACCTTTAATAGATCCAATTTTTTTGAGTAAATGTAAATGTCTACTGACATAAAATGAACGAGGGATTGTCTTTGAAGATAACAACAAGGATCTAAGAAATAATATGGATGAAGACAATGCCAAAATTGCAGGACCAATTGCTAAACAAGATAGGATCGAGGAAGCATTAAGTCAACATAAGGATTTAGTAAAGAAGGAGAGGGACATTCCTTTGAATCGAGTCAAGCAACAGGTGGATTCTTATGATGCGGTTTTGAGAAAACCATATACCTTATGGAAGAATGCATAAAAAAAGTACAAATCATAATTTTTTTTAGGGAGCATCCAAGATGACAAAGATGCTACTCATATCAATGGAAGTTCAAGGACTATAAATGAAGACAAAGATCAAGGATATGCATATGAAGAATCGAGTGTTGTGGTAGAAATTAAGGAAGAAAAACAAGTTGTATTTATGACTTAAAATGAGCTCCAAGAATGTCCTAAGGGAAATGTTTTCTGTAATTTGTTTATTATGTGTGAAGATGTAAGAAAACAACCTTATGAATATGGAAGAAGAAAACCTTTCACAAAGAAATGAGGAGATTGGATAAGGAAACTATGTGCCTTAGATATTTGTGAATAATAATGGGAGAGAGTTATTATAACTCTAACACAAAACATTGTTGAGACAATAGAAATTTTGTGCAGAGGAACTAGAAGCAGATTGACTACAGAGGAAATTCATGGAAGAAAATTTAAAGAGAAATTCAACCAGAAGGACTAAGAGTTGAGACAACATTCTACGGAAAATGAAGACGTGAAGAAAGTTCTAAGTTGGCTTGGAGATACTTCAAATGATGAAGTACATGGAGTCTTGAAATGAGTTATGAAAGATTGTAGTGATGCAAGTATGGATATTGTCAAAGATGGAATGGTAGTGAAATATTATGACAACAAACCTGAAGCAAATGATCGTTACTGCATGATCATGGAGAAATCCTTGCAAATAGGTGTAAATGTTTTATTTCTAATATGTCATTTTAATGAAATCAAAGAATAGAGTTTGTTTGAGCAATAAAATAGACTGAACATGCAACTCAGAGATATGCATTATTGGTTGCACAAGTTTTTATTTAGTAAACAATATTCTCAAAAAGTTGAGAACAAAAAGAGGTGTGGAAAGAAAGAGATGGTAGCAGCCATACGAAATTCATGTGGACATTTGAAGCATCCAAATTGAGGCAATGATGTGTACCAACAAAGGACAAGACTAGACATTAAATTGGACGAGTTCTGGAATAATTTGATGAAGATTTCCAAATGGAAATATATGAGGAAGAAGAAACATAGAAGGATTGTACATTTTGTTGAATAAATCAAGGAGATTGAATAGCAACAAAGTAAATTTTGGGATCCTAGAAGATTGTAGGCAACGACAATACCACAACAGGACAACAAGACAAGTGGACAACAACATAAGAATTGGGATCCAAGAAAACTTCAATAAATGGAAGACTCATGGTCAAGAGATCATGAATATTTTTGTTCCTTAGGAGTTTTATGCAGGAACATTTCCCATCATAAATTAATCATTTTGAGAAGAGCTAGGAGGGTCCTAGAGTTTAATAAAGGGAGTGGGTTCCCTTAATTAAATTATAGTATTTTCCTAAGTTTGTATGATTCTAGAAGGATAGGGTTTGTTTTCCTTAATTATCATGTAAATGGATTATTTAAGCAATTAGTTGGGTTAGATGGATTTTCTTAAGTATGGGGGATTTGATCAAATTGATCCTCATCAATTATAGAGAGTTGAAATGCTATTGTTGTAATTAGTTAGAAGATTATTTGATTTTAGAGAGAAATTAGGATTAAGTTGTAGATTTTTGGAATTAAATAGGATCTGGAAGTTTATATCCCTTCTTTATATTGTAAAGCTACGAGTATGTAGAGTGGGTGTGGCAAGGTACAAAAGAGTGTGGTCAATTGGATAGAAATCTGGCCAAGCAAAGAGTGTGGCTAAATAGAGAGAAATCTAGCCAACAAGGGAGATATATTTTTTGAAATTATGTACAGTGATCAAATTAATGAAATAATTGTAATTGTGTGTGCATTTATATGTTGATGTATGTGAATGTTGAAAAAGGGTGAGTGGGAAACAAGGATTCTGAGCAAACCTATTTTAAACTTGTGTGAAGTGAGGAGGAGAAAAAAAAATTCAAACTTGAAGAGGAGCGAGATTGAGGAACAAATTTCATATGAACTTTTTTGAAGCATGCATGACTGAGGAAGCCAGAGAAGAATGAAATCTAGAGAAATGATATTGGTGATATCGAAAACTAGTTTGAATCAAGGATTTCAGAATTGTAGTGAAAGCAGGATGTAATCCTAACCCTTGATCACCAGGGGACCGATGTTGGAGTTATTTCACACACACATAGGATTTATTTTTCCTAAGGTTTATTCTTGTTTATTAGTGATAATTAGTCATTATCCAGTCTCCTATAATTTAGGGGATAATATTCCACCTAGAGAGTATTCTCTTTCAGTTGACACTTCAATTTAACTAGTTGAGTTGAGTTTAGATGTTGCATTAGTTTTGTCACCATGCAACATTGGGATCATCACCAGGCTAATTTGAAATTTCTTTGGTATCATCACCAGAGTGGAGCATTAGCCTTGATTCTCTAAGTTAACTCCTCACTACTCTCTGTTCAGTCAGTTAACTGAAGACTAGTTGACTAGTTAACTCAACTAGGTGTCAGTTTACTCCCGTAACTGTCTAAGAGACTAGAATAGGTGGCAGTTCACTCCTGTAACTGTTGGTGTGTGTCCAGATCACTCTAGACCACCACTATGGCGCATTGGTTCACCTCCAGTGCACACTGATTGAGTTATACAGAGTATATCATGTATAAATTATTTATTATTCATAACGGTTAATGAAAATTCTTTCATTCTTTCTCTCCTTCTTCTTCTTTCTCCAATTCTCTTTGCAAATGTGTGTATTATTTTTTAGCTAGATCTATTCTGTGCAGGTTCAACACATTTACAACCGACGACTGAGATTTAGTGACAGGGTTAGGAGCACAGATAATTGCAAAACCAAAGGATATAACTTTAACAATTAACTATGGCGATCTAATTATGGTGATCGAGATCAACAGTTCCATAAGGGAAAGATGGTTTATTCCTATTGGACTTTCATATTGGCTCAGGCAATTCTTTTTTATTTGTTTTGGGAAACATATGATATTTGATATCATGGTTCCATAGCAGGGTTCCATATCAGACCTCATGATATCGGTAAAGTGTTACATGGTTGATATCTTAGATACCCTATACTCTGGTATCGTGGTTCTGTAGCATGGTTCCATATCAGACCTCTTCAATATCTGTTAAGTGTTGAATATGTTGTGTTTTGATATCTCGATACAATGATATTCCGATACATCGATATTCTGGTATCGTGGTTCTACAAAAAGGTTCCATATCGGCCCCGTCTATATCGCTAAATGTTATATGTGTATTGTATGTGACACGTTGATAGGAGATATAGAGATAGTCGATATTGTTAGCGCTTGGTTCCGACTTGTAGTTTTATGGAGTTTAGCACTTGAATTTGGTTTAACACCCATGTTTTAAATACTTGGTTTTGTGCATGGATTCCTTAGCACTTGGTGTAAAGTTTGATATGGACTAGTGGTCGGTTAATATTTGAGATTAAGAAAGGATTAAGGGCTCAAATAAGTGATTAAACATGGGGTTAGGGGTATTAAAGAAGATTCTGTGTGCATCAATTAAAAAGTTGTAAATTATTTGCAACATGAAGGATTTATGTATTAATTGGATTACACCCACTGTAAGTGATATTTGTTTGAAGTACAAGGGAATTCATAATTATAGAGAAGAGGTTTATTGTAACACCCTGATTTTAATCCCTAACAACTAGAATGTATTATGTAAATGTGACATTAGGTTGGTGAGCCAATAAAGTTGAAAAGGGGATGGAGTTCCTAGGAAATGCAATACTTCTATATACATTAATAAAATTACACTGTTGGCTGCAAGATGAACAAGGACAAGAGATAGGGGGCTATGATTCCATGAGAAAGGGGGATTAAGGGGCTAAGTATTTTTTTATATTTTATTTGGCCATATTGAATTTAATTTAGAAAAGTGGTTACACGAGCTTCTTGGGGGGGAGGCCATGTGGTTCTTGATTTCATGTAATTATATAAACATCCCTTGTGGGATATTTTGGGGGTTCTTCTCCATTCACTATTACACTCTTCTCACTCTTTCATTTTTTGTTCCTCAATCTTGCTAATTCATGTGCTCTTTTTCTGATCATGGAAACGAATGCCTGTAAGAGGAGAGCCATTGCTAGATGGATGTAATAAATTATTGAATCATTATAGGAGGGAATGGATGCATGTGTCCATGAGATTGATGGCAGGTTGGAAAGAACTGTCCACAATTGATAATCCTTGGAGTTTCCAACATGGATATTTCTTGAGCAGTAGCATTGGAGCCCTGGAAAGAAATGGAATATCCTGAAGGACTACATTGTAGAGAAAGAGGTTCACTTTTTTGGGTTGCGTAGGATGAATGGGAAAGAGAGCTAGAAATTAGGATTATGGTGTGGTTTGGAAAACCTGATAACTTGTTAGCTAACTGATGTGTTTTTAGATTTGGCCTAGGACCCTTCCTTGTGGATTCATAGCCTTGGCTTGGTGGTGTCATTGTTGTTGAGAGTGAATGAACAACATTGTCTATGGTTGGGAGGAACATCCTTGGTCTGCATCTAGTTGGTGAATGTTTACTTGAATAGATAAGTTCTCTCTGTGTTTTATGTATAATGTATATTCCGCTATGTATTTATTTATCTCTGAGATATGTATTTATAATGTGCTTGACTGTTGGTTATTTGTTGTGCATGGCACACTGTTCCTTTCTTGGATGATTTTGCATGTTCTTGTTAATTTCATGTGTTGAATCCATGTTTCTTTATTTTAAAGAATGGAACATAAATTCGTAATCAGATAATGAGGGTAAATGTGGAAGTACTCAGGAAATGGGTACGTTTCATATCAATACCTGGGAAAATTGTTTTGGTATTTGTTGTACTGGGTATGTTACAAGTTAGTTTCAGAGCAATATTGGAGAGTGTTTTGAGGTAGCTTGGCCTAGTCTGGTGGCTGGGTACGTTACATATTGGTATAAGAGAAATTGGTTTACAAAACTGGGCCTTCAAGGGCCTATTACATGCCAGGAAAAAAAGTTCTGGAAGTGAATTCAATTAATGGATTTTGAACAACATTCAAGGGGGGGATTTTTTTTTGTTTAAACCCTATCTTTCTCCCATATAAACTGGATCCAAGTTGATTCTCCACACCCTGAACTCCCAACAATTTCCTCCATCACGATCATAGAAACAAAAGTGACAGTTATGCCGGACAAGAAAACCATCGCTCAACAACTATTGATATGACCTCTGTGTGGGTTTTCCACCATTGATATGTGATGGATGTTATTTCTCTATCCCACATGCATGGAAAATTCTTTACATAATGGTTTATTAATGAAAGGGAACTTTACATTACTTGTGTGGATGAAGAGATCTACATAATCCTACACTGGGAATAAAATTTTATGTCGTGGGGTTCACCATACTGGAGATTGAGAGATCAGAATGTTAACCTGGAGAAAAACCCACATTTTGGGGTTGAGACGATTTGGATCATCATTTCGGTGTGGCGAGATAATCCTGGATGTCAGTCGGAGGATGAGGTCATCAAAGTGTTCTAGAAGTGGGTTGCAACAAGACTCTGATGGGAGAAGCTTCGAAGCAGTGAGGATTTTTGATCTGTCAAGGTGTATATAGGAGCGATCTGGACCATTGTATGCAGTGGGGTCATCAGAGTTAGATGGTCAAAGTAGCTTTGGATACTTGAGGTGGAGGGAATCTGATGGGGAAACTATGTGAAGTGATCTGGATTGTACATTGGTGAATAACTGAGAATTAATCGCAACCATTCGATGGAGGAGGGATTTCGGAGGCCTGGAGAGAGGATGTGAGAAATGAGCCCGATGACAAGGGACTCTGAGAAGATATCTAAGCCATAGATCGGTGGGTGGGTGAGATGTAATCTTAGTTGTAGATCTTTGTGGCTCCCACATGAATACCTAGTGCGAAAAGGAGAAGGCAGGACTTAAATTCCTTGTAAGTAGAGACACTAAAGTAATTAGAGTCATTGATCTCTGACTCTGAGGGCCGTCAGATCCGTAAGAGTATGCATGATCGGAGTATGTCAGTCAAAGTGGAATATAACTTTGATGGAGAAGAAATATGACCGCAATGAAAGGATCTGGTGAATTTGAGTAATCTATTTGATGGATTGATAAGACAAGAAGGTCAATGACTAGGATTAATCCTGATTTTGAGATCGACGGTGAGGATCGCCCTCTAGGCAAGACTATTTGGAGCCATTTTCTTATTTTCACCACAACTGGAGCATATTAAGTAATTTTTGGATGAAACGTATGGGTTATGTCCACAAATAGGAGATATAAAAAAGTTTCAGAGAGGGTCATTATCCATTTATGCTAGGATTTGTCAGAAATTGCAAAATAGTGGTTTTTGAATATCTGTGTCTAGATCTTTGGTAGAGGTCTATATTAAGCTGAAATTCATGGAGAGAGTCCAGAAAGAAGACATGAAAATAACCCATGAAGGAAATGAATAAATCCTAAGGGGATTTGAATGAGGATGATGAAATAGGCCAAAATCCACTATTTTGGGCCACTTTTTGGGGATTTTTGAGATTTTTAGAGGAGGAAAAGTGACCCTAGATCACAAAACTAAAAATTTTATTTACTCGACATTTTATGTACTCATCAATATGAACAACTTTGGTTTATTGAAATTTTTCCACAAGTGCACAGATTGAAAGATAGCCAGTTTTGCTAAAACTTATAAGGTTGGAAAAAGGGGTGAAAAAGGACAAAATTGTCATTTCTAGATTGCTGCAATTTTTTACTAGAGAATATGGTTGAAAATATTAGAGTTGTTATGAATTATTTTTCATTATTTTTATCTATTCCTCATACAAAATTTTCTCTAGTTCCTGCCATATTTTCTTCTGCAGTTGACCGTGTTGGATTACGGAGAGGGGGGGGCGAATCAGTAATAGAGCAATCTAATCCTTTTCACCATAAAATGCAAGTTTTATATCAATGTAGCATTATCAGCCAATAGTTGCAGAGTAAATAAACAATGAACAAATGAGAAATCACACATACACAATACACCACTGTTTTACGTGGAAACCCAAAGTGGGAGAAAACCACATAATGCTTTTTCTTATATGTCTTTAAGAATTACATTCATTGGAAGCACCAACTTCCTTTGTTTTCCAACTGCAACTGGAAGGAGGCTCCAACCCCCTAGTTTCTCAGGCTACAACCTGAGGGAATATCCAACTCCCCAATTCTCTGGCTACAACTAGAAGGAGGATACAACCTCCTATATTCTCTGGCTACAACCACCTGTCCTTGCCTCGTCTAACCACCCTGAAATATAAGTAGAATTATGGAACCACTGTCACACTATCACTATGAGATATACTGTTGTAAACCTGTACCAATCAAACTACACCAAACAACCTGTACCGATAACCTGAACCATGCATCAACATGTACCTCAACCTGTAATCAACCTGTACCATAAACAAGTGCATCAACCTGTACCATAAACAAGTGCATCAACCATGCACCAACCTATACGAAACAACCCGTAATCAATCTGTACCATAAACAAGTGCATCAACCATGCACCAACCTGTACAAATATCTTGTCACAACAACTTATCCAAACAACCTATCACAACATGTCTCATCAACCTTATCAACCAAATCATATCTACTCGCCAAGATCAATCAACAAGACAACTCTCAAAGATGTGCATCAACCAAGCATAACATAACAACTCATAATCATCACCAAGATCAATATGTGCTTCTAATAATATATAAAGACAAATATGCTACATCATCCATAAACCATGTGTCAACAATACTACTAGCAAGTTCCTCTAACCATGTACCAAGTATGTACCAATCATGTATCAACTACTCATCAAATATGACTCATCAATATGTACCAACATTATCAACTATACACCTCATGTATGTTTCAACTCATCAACTACTTGTCTCAACCATGTACCCAACATGTGCCTCAACCAAAATCCCTCATCAATTTCATCATCCAAATATGTTTTGTAACTCTGTAATAAACCTAGTGTATATAATCACATACCTTCAAACCTTCCTTAAATTTAACAACAAGAGACTAGCATTTTCATCAAAATTTTCTTTACTCTCACATGACTAGTTTTGGATTAGTCAACAACCCTAACTTGAAATAATCATAACTATGTACCTGTAATGAATAAAGATATGAAAATAGTACACAATGTTCTTTAGCGTGTTTTATGCAATTCCTCCAGGTGTCACTACTTGTAACCTCTTAGAAAAGGAGTAATAACAAAAATGACATACATTGTTGAATTTTGGCTTATTCTAGAGAGCGAACTTGTAGAGCGTGCTCTGCATAGAATATTTATTGTATGGATATGAAAATTTTACACAGAATACTACATACTATACTCTAACCAACACATTTTTTTTTACCTAATTTGTATCTGTTATGAATAAGTTATGAAATTTGTATCTGGTATGAAGAATTTATGACGTTTTTACCTGAGACACTTGTTTTAGACTAGTTTCAGGACTAGCCACAAACCTTATTTTCCATGTAGTGTAACTCCAAAAATACAACCAACCACAAGCTGAAATTTGTACCACAGCTACTTGGATATGTTTTGTTAATGGTCTATCAATTTCATGGTCTAAATAATTCTAGAAAAAAAATTATTTCAAAAATTGTGAGATGACCTGTAAAAAACATACCTTAGAAAGCATCATCAAAAGAATTTATCCTCCCTTGAATTTCGACCTTCTTTACTTCACCTTCTCTATGAAATTCAGATTAGATATCCTTTGGTTACCTCAGTCACCTGTAGATATTCAATATGCTCAAGTGTGATTAAAATTAGAGAGCCTTGCCTCTTATTTATACTTTCATGTAGCTTCCTCTAGGGGTTACCTTTTAACCATCTTAACCCACTTTCCTTATTTTAGGGTTAACCAGCTTCTAACCACTTGTAGAATTAGTAATTTATCCATTAAATTTATTATTTAAATAATTTATTTTGTATCCACTTTGACTTATAGTACACTCATCACTTCACTTTACCTCAAGGGGTTACCTTCTAACCATCTTAAACCACTTTCCTTATTTTAGAGCTAACCCACTTCTAACCACTTGTCAACTTAATAATTTATCCATTAACTTTACTATTTAAATAATTTATTTTGTATTCACTTTGAATTATAGCACACTCTTCACTTCACTTTATTATTTACCTTCTAAAAATATCTTAAACCACTTTGACTACTTTGACCTTTTGGGGCTTCTAGATGACTCATGAGGGTTCTCCAACTTTACATGGCCATAACTCTCTAACCATGAGGAGTTATGTGACGTTCCACATACCAATGGAAATGGAATGACATGTACTATACATATAGAATAGTATTTCCTTCAAATATATCAAAACACATATCATTATCCATCAAACAAACTTGGGTCCATTACCCAAACCTGCGTTCTCCAACTTCTCGTGGCCATAACTCTCTAACCGTGAGGAGTTATGTGACGTTCCACATACCAACGGAAATAGAATGACATGAAATATCAATATAGAATATTCTTACCTTCAAATATATTAAAAATCATACCATTATACATGAAAAAACCTTGGGTCCATTACCCAAACCTTTGTGCTATCGAAATTCGCTACCAGACTTTCTCCAAAGGTTGACATCAATCACTAAGGGTTGAAATCAATCTACAATATAAATCTCCAATGGTTGACATAAATGAAAAAAAACAATCCATACCAACTATCCATCAACCTAAGACAACTGTCTGAAAGACCGAAGTTGGTATTTCAATAAAATTACATGAGTGGATAAAATGCACAAATGGGATGAAAGTGGTTTTTTTAGGAAGACGTAAATTTCATCTCGAAGATCAGATTGGGGTATGAGTATAGTTGTTGGAAATATGATTCAGAGGAGAATAAACTTGAATTAATCGAATTTGGAGAATTGTGATATAATTCTTCATGAATTGAGCACAAAAAGGACTTGTAGGATTAATTGATAAAAAATTTGATATGCATAATTCTAACAAAAATGGTTACTTGCACATTTGGAAGAATTAGAGATTTAATCAGATAAATTCAAGCCTAGGATTGGATATCATAGTCATGGAAGCATGGAATATATTTTAGAAGTTGGTTGAAGCAATAAAGAGCTACGGGGAAAGTAATGAAAAGTGGATAAATAACTCAAGAAGAATGAAACAAAATGATTAGTAGCAAGCTTCTACAGAGTGTGAATGAATTGTAGAAAAACAACAAGAATCTTCACATAGGACATGAAGCCAACAAACGAATAATGTCATTAATGGGCATAAAAAGGAAAAATAAGACCCCACAACCTTGAAGGTAGAGATGTGTAGATAGTTGCAAACTTGATGCGAAAGATAACAAGGAACTTAAGAGGTGAGGCGTGAATCATCTCTATGTGCCAAGAACAAGAGTGAATAAGAAGGATTTATAAGATATGAGTTAGCTACTTTTATAAAATTATTCATAGAAAGAAATCCACTTTCGATATCAGAGTTCATAGTGGAAGCAAGATACTAATGTAGAGAAATCAAGGATAGAATAATGAAGGTTCTTTCACTTGAAAGGTGTGACTATATGAAAACAGACTTCCATTGGGAATGGTATTAAGTGTGAAAGGTATGGTTTCATAGGAAATTGATAAATGAAGTAATCTAATGCACAACTAGGAGTAATAGTATTTTATTCAAGAATGTTGTGGTAGTAGAGTGATGGAATGTTATGAGCTACTTCATTAAAAGGTTCTAGAATGTTTTATAAATGTAAATTTTGGATATGAATGCCTAAGAGAGGCTACTGTAAATAGAACACATTGGTTGGATTGCATAATTTCCAAGTGAAACTTTGTTGGAAAGTGTTCAGACCAAGAAACAATAGTGCATATGAGCATATTGGGAGCACACAAGGCGGAAAGGATATGAAGCAATTCATGGAAAACCAGTTACAAAATAAATAAATAAATAAGTGAATTGAAACATAAATGCACTAGAGTGTGTTAGCACTAGAAGTCACCTTTGGATTGCAGCATAGGTAAGCCTAGCACCCATCAGAATTTTATGTCACAATGAATAAATTTTAAAAGGGGGAATGGATGTAGACTTGAGATAATATCTTTTTAACTCAAAAAACAAAGCTAGATATGCATAGGGAAGTGAGGGCCACAACTAATTTCAGTCAGGAAAATTTGAGTTAAAGCGAGAACAGAAGGAAGACTTAGGAGGAAGGGTGAAGAAGACTACTATGGGCATCAGACCTTCCAGTAGCTCAGAGAAGAAAACTCAAGCTCAAGAGAATTCTTGACCTTGAATTCAGACACCGAAATATGTCTACAAGGGACACAGTTACAACTACAGTATGATCAAACCTCCATCATCCTGCAACCACAACAGCTCGACTAGATCCTCCATGCCTGAGCCATTCAATGTGAGAAGGAAATAGATGCACAAGGGAATGAATGAAACAGATTGTGAAACCGCCATGATCAAACCTACATCATAACAACATAACAATCCTTGGCTAGATCCTCCATACCCGAGTGTTTCAAACAATTTTTTACAAAGAGATGGAAAGAACATGAAACTGACTTCTATTAATCTGACAATCTCAGATAAAAATACATAACCAGAGCTTCATAAAAAAAAAACTTTACAGTCGGGAGCCTATCTCGACCATCCCCCCTTTACAAAATATGAGAAAAACCCCTATATACTCAGAGAAAAAACCCTAGAAGTGTGCTCGAGTCTCTGCATTGAAGACGTTATGTCTACATGCTTCCTGTCAGGCTGTGCATGCAGTCTCCTGTCGAAGGCGAGCTCGGTCAGACGAAATCATGTGTCAGGAAGGCTCTACAGCTGAGCTAACATGATGACAGTCCTTTCTCAGGCCTTCCCTTTGTGGTGGAAGCGATGTTCAACCACCACCAACCAACCTCAATAATTGCTTCATCGAGATTGAGAAGGCCTAAGTGAACACTACACCTATAGGACTCGATGGTCTTTGTGTCTTCTCATCTGGAGCTAAGTTGGATGCTTGCAGGGATGGCTAGAAATCCATGGACATGGATGAGGATCTGGTGGGACGATTGGTGCGATGGCCAAGCGGAGGAGACATGGAGGATGGGAAGAAGTTGCGGGGGTGACACATGCAGGAGCTGAGGTGTAATGGGACAGAGGTGATGTGGAGCGAGAAGATGATGTGGAGGCAGAGGGGAGACCGCGATATGATAGGTAAGGGAGTGGGGACCCAACATAGGTGGAAGTGGCAAGGAGAAAAGTGGACATGTGGCAGGAGATGAGAAGGGGAGACGTGACCGGTAGGACAGTTGTGGAGTGACCACTTGTCAGCCCGGGATAGGGTGTTAAGCGCACATGCGCATATCAGAGCTACGAAAAGCGGTTTGATTCTTCACCACTTTTGGGCCCGATATGTGTCTCCAACTGACACGTTGCATCTTCACAAAACCATGGTTTTGTCCCTGATCGTCCCTTTGGATTTTAACGTCCGCACATGTTGAGGCCCCGATATGATCAACGATCGTCGATCTGGAGGGGAGGTGAGATCTGGGTGCACCGACTACTTTGGTGCCTCCGCCAAACTTTTACCCATCCACCAACTTTGGAGTCCTTCCAATTGTTTTTAGGGTAGCGCCCCACCCATCCAATCGATGCCTTGAATTTGGATAAGTGCCATAAAGAGGGCCTTTAAGTCCATTCTTCACATTTTTCCACCCAAGGACCAAATCCAATGGGGAAAACACCCCATAAAATAATATGTGATAACATTAGGCTCCATGGGGGATAGAGTCCTCCCTACAAGGCTCTAAGATCTCCTTTTGCAGTTCCAGTCGCCTTCAGTTGGGATATGGAGTGAAGCTCAAACACACTGTTGATGAATATATGCCGAAAAATGAAAACAAACATACAAGGGTTCCAAGGAGATTATTTATGTGCATTCCTAAACTAAACAATTTTTACATGGTGCTAGGTGAAAGAAAATTTCCACCATAGCCAATCAAATAACTTCCTGAATGGAAGCTCCTTTACTCTATCGGTGATCACTAGAATATCATGCAACCGTGACAACATAACGATTACACCCTTCAACTTCTCTTCAAAGGATGAAGTTGAGATAAAATAGGGTGGCTCCAAGATATGAAGGAAATGCCACTCCATTTACTCATTGATAGGCTCATAGAATGAGTGGAAGATTCTAGAAAATTTGTAACAGGAAGACTTCTCTGCTACACAACTACTCACACATTGTTGAATATCTCTGGAAAGCATAGGTGGATGAGAAGCTGATGCAGGATGACTATCCTCAGATGATGGCTGCTCTCTTACAGGCTCTGGATAAGAGATAAACTGCTCCTCTTGCTTCTCCTTTTATTCTTGGCTCTCCCAAGGGCCAGAGTCATAATCATCATAAATAGGGCTTGTGGGAAATCTCCTCTTCAATATGTTGCTCAGTGATTTCAGCAGGCCAAGGATGGTTGATTTCCTCATGATAATCTCCTTTAAGAAAAAGAGGATAAGGCTCTATTGTATTCTCTTGGAAATCCTTCATATCCAGCTCAGGATCTAATTCGTAGCTGTCATATATAGGTTGGTTGCTCCTCAGGTCAACAAATTGTGATGTAAGGCTCTACTGCTCCTCATAAGAATAATCATCAAAGATAAGGACAACAGTAAATTCAGGAGAAGAATGCAAGTCCTCTACAATCATGGAATCTTCATCATCGTCCTTATTAGGGCTGCCAAAAAAATCTATTTCAAGGGATGGAAAATCCTATGCGCTTTCCTAAAAAAGGAAGCAGTCAGGTTATGCCTTCAATTCCTCTATATTTGTAGAAAGGTACTTTACCAGCTCCATCATCTCACTCAGAGCATGATCTTCCTCCTGGTCCTTATCCTTACAACTTTCCTCAGATGCAGATGAATAGGGAAGAGAAGGAACTGATTTCTGATCCAAGTCATCAGGTTCATCCTAACAGCCTACATAAGAAGCAACCATATCTCGAATACATTCGTTGTATCCTTCACAATAGCTATGAAAAATTAACTCAGAGGGATAAAACTTCTACCAATGAGCGTTGAAATTTGCATGAAAATATCCCAATGAAGAAATGCTAGTAGGGGTTAAAGAATGATACCACTCACGAGCATCCCCATCTAAAGAGAACATGAACATATTCATTAATACATCCTCATGATGTATTTCCCACTGGTGCATGAGTTCATGAAACTCACTGAGATGTTGAGCAGGTTTGTCCTCTTTATGCTATCTAAATATAGGAAAATAATCATTCCATTCATTTGGAGTAGGAACAATATTGGGAAAACCGGGAACAATAGAGAAATTAAAGGGAGCAAACCTTCGAGCCAGGATTTTTTCCGTTTCAAACCAGTGGAGTCGCCAATCGATCCTTTAATCATGGATTTTCTAGGTGAATGATATGTAGAATGAGTGTTTCTGGTATTTTTTCACCATCAAAGAACATATCTGATCGTTGTGTTCTCCAAGGGGGCTACCGGGTGTAACCAGAAGCAGTTACATGGAAACAGCGGAGTCGAGACAGTGGAGTCGCTAGGTGCATAGTTTCAATCTTCAAAGGTTTTGATGTCTGATGCACCCTCAGAATCATGATTTCGTTGTCGTCTACCTAGGGAAAATATTCAATTCATCCTCAACATCAACACCATAAATGTTATCACTAGAAGTCACCTCTAGATTGCAACAGAGGTAAGCCCAATACCCATCAGAATTTTATGTCACAGTGAATAAATTTTAAAAGGGCGAATGGATGTAGAATCGAGATAATATCGTTTTAACTCAGAAAACTAGTCCAGAGATACATAGGGAAGTAAGGGCCACAACTAACTCCAGTCAGGAAAATTTGAGTTAAAGAGAGAGCAGAAGGAAGAATTAGAAGGAAGGGTGAAGGAGAATACTATGGGAATTAGGCCTTCCATTAGCTTAGAGAAGAAAACTCAAGCTCAAGAGAATTCTTGACCTTGAATTCAGACACTGAAATATGTCTACAAGGGACACAGTTACAACTGTAGTATGATCAAACCTCCATCATCCTGCAACCGCAACAGCCCGATTGAATCCTCCATGCCCAAGCCATTCAATGTGAGAAGGAAACAGATGCACAAGGGAATGAATGAAACTTATCGCGATGCCACCATGATAAAAAATACATCGTAACAACATAACAATCCTCGGCTAGATCCTCCATACCTGAGTGTTTCAAATTTTTTTTTACAAAGAGATGGAAAGAAACATGAAATTGACTTCTATTAATCTGACAGTCTCAAATCAAAATACATAACCAAAGCTTCATCAAATTTTTTTTTACAGTCGGGAGCCTAGATTGACCATCCCCCCTTTACAAAATATGAGAAATACCCCTATATAATTAGAAAAAAAACCCTAGAAGCGTGCTCAAGTCTCTGCATTGAAGGTGTTACATCTACATGCTTCCTGTTAGGTTGTGCATCCAGTTTCCTGTCGGAGGAAAGCTCGGTAAGATGCAATCATGTGTCAGGAAGGCTCTGCAGCTGAGCTGACTTGCTGACAGCCCTTTCTTAGGCCTTCCCTTTATGGTGGAAGTTATGTTCAACCACCACGAACCAACCTCAATAATTTCTTCATTAGGATCGAGAAGGCCTGAGTGAGCACTGCACCTATAGGACGTGACGGTCTCTGCGTCCTCTCATCTGGAGTTGAGTTGGATGCTTGCAGGGATGGATAGGAAGTCATGGAAATGGACAAGGATCTGGCGGTATTATTGGCGCGATGGGAAGGTGGAGGATACACAGAGGCTAGGAAGAAGTTGCGGGGGCAACACAGGCGGGAGATGAGGTGTAATGGGACAGTGGTGATGCGGAGTGAGAAGATGACGAGGAGGCAGAGAGGAGACCGCGAGATGATAGGTAAGGGAGTGGGAACCCGACATAGGTGGAAGTGGAGTGGAGCGAAGTGGACAGGTGGCGGGAGATGAGAAGGGGAGACATGACAGGTGGGACAATTTTGGAGCGGCCACTTGTTAGCCCGAGATAGGGCGTTAAGCGCACATGCGCATATCGGGGCTGCAAAAAGAGGTTTGATTCTTCACCACTTTTGGGACCGATATGCGTCTCCGACTGACACGTTGCATCTTCACAAAACCATGGTTTTGTCCCTGGCCTGCCCTTTGGATTTTAACGTTCATGCATGTTGAGGCCATGATATGATCAACGACTGTCGATCTGGAGGGGAGGTGAGATCTGGGTGTGCCAACTACTTTGGTGCCTCCACCAAACTTTTACCCATCCACCAACTTTGGATTCCTTCCAATTGTGTTTAGAGGTAGCGCCCCACCCATCCAATCGACGCCCTGACTTTTGATAAGTGCCATAAAGAGGGCCTTTAACCCCATTCTTCGCATTTTTCCACCCAAGGACCAAATCCAATGGGGAAAACACCCCATACAATAATATGTGATAACAAAGTGCATGATGCATATAATGAAGTTACATGCATTATTATGCATGCTAACAATGAATTATTGGTGCATATGGTTGTGCATTTATGCATATGTACATTCTTGGATATGCATATGGCATGCTTGTGGACTTAGAATAGTATGTTATTATGCAATCATGATGTTATGGAAATTGAGTATGACTAATGATAGATTATGCATTCAGGAAAAGTGATATAGAATGGTTAAAGATGTGGATGTTGTTTTTTCTTATGACTTCCATCTATGTGAATACCCATGAGGGTGGTAGGAATCGTAATCGAAAGGATGGAAGAGGAAGTCTACGAGCTTCTACGAACACCATCTAATCAAATAGCATCAAGTAGTTTGATAACAACCATGTAGGTATGCATTTATTTCTTTTGACGCATAAATGTTGAATGGAATTAAGGTAAGAATTTCCCCAGTTAAATTTCCAAGATTTAAATTGATATGTAATGGCCAAAGGCCTAGAGCATGTAAACATTGTTGATTCTAGAATGCATTTAGATAAAATGTTAGTTGCATAGTGTGGTATGATTGGTTATGGGATCGTAACCAGGTCAAGTCAGGAGACATACTCTTTCTACAACAATGAATACCCATAGGGCTAGTCAAGTGTGAGACCATGATATGGTTGGATATGGAAGGGATATAGCGCTATGTGACTACTCAATGGTTTTCTTGTATAGCTAATGTTTGGATTGCATCCTCTTTTCCGACACTGAAGAACACTTAGGAATTATGTTTCCTTATGTTGCGTATGGGTTGAAGTTGAGGGTATCCAAATATTTGGGAAATATTGGGAAGAGTTGGATGATGTGTTGAGGCATTGGCTAGACCTTCGAATTCACCATGGTGGAGTGTATGACATATTTATGTGGTATTATGTAGTCAATGCAGAGATGCATTGTGTATATGTGGCCATGGGTATTGACATATTGATTTTTTTTATTTTATTGGTAATTATTTATTACATTATGAAAAGCAGGTGGTGATGAAAACACATAATGATGGATAGCTACATTATATTTAATATGAATATTAGTTGAAGGTGATTGAATTGTTGTTGTTACAATTCTGAGATCACTTTTTGGAGCTGTTGAAAATGTTACTAGTGGTATTAAAGAAATTATTGAATGCGTTTTGGTGAATGCATGTATATATGACATAGAAATGATTATGATAACAAATGAAATACCGTGAGTATGGATAACTCATGGATTTGAGAACACTTATGGATTTGTTAGATAATGCAACAAGAAAGTTGCAGGTTAGAGTAGTTACATAATGGTGAATTACAAAAAACAATATGTTGAGGGAACCGAGTAATAAAAATATTGATGGCTAGAAGAAATAAAATATTGGATGATAATACATGTGTAGAGGATAATGGGTTCATTATAGTTATTAGTTGGAGTAATGGAAGTGATTGAATTGGTGTTGTAATCAATTCTGAGATCACTTTGTGAAACCTTGTAATTATTGTCATGAAAATGTATATTTGTTTGGATGAGTGTAAATTGAGGAAATTGTAGGTATAATGGTATTGGATATGGTAGGGATGTAATCCATATGAAAGATTGATATCTACAGCTGTAGAGACAAACATTATGAGAATAAAATCCATGCCTGGAAATTTTATCTTCCTGTATAAAATATATTTGAGAAATTAATAGTTACAAATTGTTCTGTTATGCTAATAGTTTGTGTGGCTGAATGAAAGGTTGAGAAAATTGTAGGGATAATGGTCTTGGATGTGTCAGGGATGTAAGCCCATACATAAGACCAATTCTTTTTGCTACAATAGTCAAGCATTATGAGCAAAATCCTCATGCTTGGAGAATTTTATTTCCTGTATATAAACATATTTGAGAAATTAAAAATTGTTATGATATGCTAACAATTGGTTTGGTTGATTGAAGGTTGAGAAAATTGTAGGAATAATGGTATTGGGTATGGAATTGTTGTAATCCATAATAAATATTGAGGCCTACAACTACAAGAGCCAAATGAATTATGAATAAGAAGCTCATGCTTGGAAAATTTACTTTCCTGTATAAAATAGATTTGGCATTTAAGATTGAAAAATATTATAATGATATCGCATGATGACTGCATGTGTATAATACATATGAGATGTTGGCCATGGAAGCTGGAAGCTCGGGAAAAATAAAACTAGAAGGAAATAGAGCTCAATGTTGAAGACATAGAACAAAGAAAGTCCAATGGACTTGTTGCAACTAAAGTTCTTGGAGTCGCAACTCTGAAACTTCCTGGTCAAGTGCACTGGAGCCCTAGAGAGAAGTGGAACAACCTAAGGGGCTGCATGTCAGGGAAAGGGGTTCATTTCTTTGGGTTGTGCAGACTAATAGGGAAGGAGATCTTTCTAGTTGGAATTGCTTCCAGACACATAAATTATGATGATCCATTATACATGTTTTGGGTCAGAATGCCTATGTATGCATGTTTTATTTTAGGTCAGAGTGCCTAGAATTTAAGAACATCGGTATGGTGTTGTGCATTGAGGACAATGCAAAAATAAGGGGAGGGGGATGTAACACCTCGTTTTTAACCCCTATGAATTAGATTGTATTATGTAAATGTGACATTAGGCTGGTGAGTTGGTAAAGTTGAAAAGGGTCCGGAGTGCCTAGGATATGTAATAATTCTATATACATTAATAAAAATACATTGTTGGATGCAATAAAACAAGGACAACAGATAGGGGGCTATGATTCCACAAGAAAGGGGGCTTAAGGGTCTAAGTCTTTTTATTATATTTTATTTCGCCATATTGACTTTAATTGAGAAAAGTGGTTACATGAGCTTCTAGGGGAGGATGCCATGTGGTTCTTGATTTCATGTAATTATATAAACATCCCTTGTGGGTTGTTTTGGGGGTTCTTTTCCATTCACTATTACACTTTTCTCACTCTTTCATTTTTGGTTCCTCATTCTTTCTAATTCATGTTCACTTGGTATAATCATGGACACGAATGGCTGGAAGAGGAGAGCCATTTCTAGATGGCTGTGATAAATTAATGAATCATTCTAGGAGGGAATGGATGCATGCGTGCATGAGATTGATGAAAGTTCAAAAATAACTGTCCACAACTGATAATCCTTGGAGTTTCCAGTAGGGATATTTCCTGACTAGTAGCACTAGAGCCCTAGAGAGAAATGGAACAACTTGAGGGACTACATGGAAGAGAAAGGGTTTCATTTGTTTGGGTTGTGCAGGGTGAAAGGGAAAGAGAGCTGGAAATTAGGATTTTTGTGTGGTTGGGAAAACCTGAGAGCTTGTTATCTAACCGATGTGTTTTTAGATTTGGCCTAGGACCTGTCCTTGTGGATTCATAGCCATAACTTGGGGGTGAGACTATTGTTGAGAGTGAATGAACACCAATGTCTATGGTTGGGAGGAATGTCCTTGGTATGCATCCAATTGGTGAATGTTTACTTGAAAAGATAAGCTCTCTTTGTGTTTTTTGTATAATATATATTCCACTATGAATTTATTTATCTCTGAGATATGTATTTATAATGTGCCTGCCTGCTGGTTATTTGTCATGCATGGAACATTGTTCCTTTCTTGGATGGTTTTGCATGTTCTTGTTAATTGCATGTGTTGAATCCATGTTTCTTTATTTTAAAGAATGGAAAATAAATTCATAATCAGACTATGAGGGTGAATATGGAAATACCTAGGCAATGGGTATGTTTTAGATCAGTACACCTGAAAATTGTTTTGGTATTTGGTGTACCGGGTATGTTACACGTTAGTTTCATAGCATTCTTGGAGAGTGTTTTGAGGTAGCATGGCCCAACCTAGTGGTTGGGTATGTTACAGTTATAAAGGGCCAATAAAGACGATTACAAATTCCCTACCTTCATCATATTGCTAGCCTCAGCTCGGGGGTGACTTGCTATTGAGATTTGGAGCAACGATTCTATGGTTAGGTGAAACATCTGTCCCAAGCAGTTGGTTGCATCACTGAATTAAAATATAAGTGTTTTATTTGTTTATGTGTTGTATTTATGAGTTAAATTGTTTTTCATGAACTGTGTGTGTGAGACTGATTTATATGTTGTTGTAATAGTTTATTAGTTGCATTCATGTGTGATTTTAGCATGTTGTAGATGCATCTAATTAATGGTATCATATAGGAGTTAAATATGTATGTAATTCGTAGCTAATAAGATACAGAAAATTAGTTAGCATACAATTTTATTTTTTATGATTATTTCACACATAATGGACCTCAGTTGGGATGGGGAGTGTTACATGTGTGAATTTACTAGATTATTTTTTTTTCTAATTTAACGAATGTTTTTATTGGTTACAGATTGTGAAGAATTGAAGCCATAGTCAAAATAGTTCAGCATGAAGATCGATGAGGTAGAATATAATCATGATGGTGAAGTTAGGGGACTAAATGTCATCCTTAGAGATGATGAAACTGAATCCAATGGGCATAGAGAATGAAAATAAAGAATTATTGATCTGGTGGAGACAATCAAGAACCTGGAAAGAGATGTGATGAGATACAAAGCTGACAATGAAAATCTTATGAAATCTCAAGAGCAACAAAACCACATCAACACCAAGTTGTTACAAAGCTTGGATAATTTTTAGAAGAAGATAGATAAAGAAGTAGACTCAAGGGAAGTACATGATTACAGATCTCATTCCAGGAGGGAATAATCTAAAAGTATTGGTAAGAATCATCATCACTCACCAACACACTCAGCTGCAAGAGCAAGGAGAAGTTCAATATTACCTCCTAATAGAAAACATAAGAGAAGGAATGGAGTGGATGAACTACAAGGGGAGATAAGAAAGATAAAGCCTCCTACCTTTGATGGTGATAATAAGAAGGATGAAGATGTATTTTTTTGTTGTATAATTATTCCTCTCAAGAAAAATCCAGAATTTTAGTTTACCAGTTAAAGGGAAAAACATCAATATGGTGGGACCAACTTGTGCTAATCAAGCACATTGATGAAAATAAGTTACACTGGAGGCAATTCAAAGAAATACTTGTCCCAAATTTATTATGACAGAAAGATGAAGGATTTATTTGAACTCAATCTTGGGAGCATGACCATGGATGAGTATGAAAAGACATTTTTGGATTTGCTTAGATATGTTTATTTCATCAAAGATGAGCAAGTCAAGATACAAATATTCCTAAGTGGGATACCATTAGGTAAGGATTAAAGATGAATATATAAACAAGACTTCCTTTAGAACAAGGTATGGTCATTATGAATTTGTAGCGGTGCCATTTGGGTTCTCAAATGCACTAGTTGTATTCATGTGTTTGATGAATGGAATTTTCAGAAAGTATTTGGATAATTTTGTCATTGTTTTCCTCGATGACATACTCATCTAATCTAAGTATAAAGAGGAGCATGATCAATACTTAAGGATGGTGCTACATGTGTTAAGGGAACATCAAATTTATGCAAAGATGAGTAAATTCTCATTTTATCATAGAGAAATCCATTATTTGGGTCGCATCATCTCATAAGAAGACATAGCAATGGACCCAGATAAGATTAAAGTAATAAGGGAATGGCCAGTTCCAAGGAATGTCACAGAAGTCAGGTCATTTATGGGACTTGTGGGCTACTATAGAATATTTATAAAAGGGTTTTAAAATATTTCACATCCTATAACTTTGTTGCAGAAGAAGGGTGTGAAGTTTGAATGGATGGAGGAATGTGAAAATATATTTCTTCATTTAAAGGAATCACTGACAATTGCATAGATGCTAAAGATTATTGATCCAAATGAAGATTTTATAGTGTGCATGGATTCTTTCAAAGAAGGATTGGGTGGTGTCCTTACCAAGAATAGTCATGTGGTTTGCTATGAGTTTAAGAAACTCAAGGAGCATGAAAGGAACTATGCCACACATGACTTAGAACTAGCATCCATTATTCATGTGTTGAATATGTGGATACACTATATTGTGGGAAGGATATTCAAATTGAGTACAAACCAAAGTGATCTTAAATATTTTTCAAAAAATCAACTTTAAATGCTAGACAAGTAATATGGCTAGGATTCCTCAGTGGATACAACTTTGATATAAAGGATATCAAAGGAAAAGAGAATAGAGTAGTTGATGCACTCAGTAGGAGGGTGCATGAGATTCATGCTTCAACCATAAGCATGTACGAATCTGATTTGAAGAATAGAATTATGGAAGCTACCAGATTAGATCAGTTATATGTGCAAGCAAGGGAGGTTTTACAACAGGGAAAATTTCAGCATAAATTTAAGGATTATGCATTGGAAAAAGATGGAGTACTTAGGTACAAGGGAAAAGTGTATGTACCAAATGAAAAAGAGTTGAAAAATATTGTGCTAAAATAAATGCATAAGGTGACTTATGCTAGGCACCCACGATATTAGAAGACCTTAGTAGTTTTCAGAGGGAAATACTTTTGGCCAAGCGTGAAGAGGGATGTGTCTTATTATATAGCCAAATGCATGAAGTGCCAAGAATTTAAAGATGAGCATGGGAATCCAGCCAGATTGCTATAGCCATTGGCCATTTATGAGTGGAAATGGGAAGTGGTGACAATGGATTTTATAACCAAGCTACCGAGAACAATGAAGAAACATGATTTTATCATGGTGGTGGTGTATAAGCTGACCAAGGATACTCATCTTGTGCAAGTGAAGTTGACTCATAAGGAGGAAAATATTGTAGACATTTATATTAAATAAATTGTTAGGCTTCATGGTGTGCCTAAGGAAATTGTGTTTGACAGAGATCCTAAGTTGACCTAAAACTTTTGGAAGGGTATATTCAAGGGATTTATAACAAATATGAACTTTAGTACAACATATCACCTGAAGATAGATGGGCATAAATAAATAATCAATCAAGCGATTGAAGATATGTTGCGAATGTATGTGATGGACAAGCCTTCCTAGTGGGAAGAATATCTCCACTTGTTGGAGTTTTCTTAAAACAATGGACATCAGGAATCATTAAAGATGAGTCCATTTGAGGAGCTTTATGGAATAAAATGAAAGACTCCCGTGAGTTGGGATAATCCACTAGACAAAGAAGTCGTTGGGTCTAAGATGCTCAAGGAAATGGAAGAATATATAACCAAGATTAAATTGAACTTGAAATCTTCCCAAGACAAGCTAAGAATCTATGTTGATAAGGGAAAAAAACACAAAGAGTTTAAAGTGGGTGACCATGTGTTCTTAAAAGTGAAGGGAAAAATAAGTTTCTTGAAGTTGGGGAACTGTTCAAATCTAGCAAGATGTTTCTATGGGCCATTTTAAATCCTATGGGAAAGGATTGGCATGTTTCTTATGTATTAGTGTCACTTGCATCAATGCATGTCCATAATGTTTTACATGTGTCTTTTCTTAAGAAATAGTACCTGATGCTAATCATGTTATTGATTAGGCTGTGATTCATGTAGAGTAAGAAGGAGATTTCTAAGTTCATCCTATGTGCATACTGGAAATGAAAATAAAGCTTCTTTGAAATCGATAAATAGGATTAGTAAAGGTCCATTGGACCTATTACAGTCTTGGAGATGCTACATGGGAGCATGAGTACATCATGTGGGAAGAGTAACCACATATGTTTTGATATTTTTGAAGAATTTTGAAATGAACATTGTACAACATGGACTGAGGATAGTGCATAAAATATTTGGGGAGGGGAATGTAAAATCCCATGCAGACCCCTATATGTATTTGTACATTTTTCTATTAGGCTAGTGAGCCAGGATAATTTTGGGCCAGAGTGCCTTGTATGTGTGTATGTTTAGGCCAATGTGCCTATGTGATATGAGGTCAATGAGCCTGTAAGCTATGGGTGGTGAGCCAAGATTTGTATTTTGTAAATCACATCGTCATAATTATTAATAAAAATACATCACTGCTACAAACCTCAAGATAAAAGAGTATGGGGGGCTAGGAATCCACGAGAGGCAAAGGGGGATTAAGGGGCTTATGATAAAGGGACTTATGCTAGGGGGATAAACCAAGGGAAGAAAATAATATGTTTCTAAAAGTCCAAGCCTAAGTTATGATATGTTTGGCTGTTAGGGACCTCACCTCCCTAACCCCTTACATAGGTAGAATAATATAATTCCATGTAATAAAGGCCAATACTAATAAGGCCTAGCAATAAGGAAGAATAAGTCAAATGTAAAAATACCTAATAAAAGATTTCACTTCTAGAAGGATCTTCCTCTAGATTGTTCTTTTGGATAGATAAAGTATAAATATAAGTAGAGGGTATGAAAAATCTTGTCTTGGATATCATTGTAATAGAACTCTACTCTACTGGAGGTTTCCCCCTCGAAGGGGCAAGTGAACATTTCTATCAGTAATCAAAGTGCTCTTTTTGGTGTTATTCTAGTATTATTTTGGTATTGTTTTGATTATATCATTGATTCTCTACCATTTATAGCCAAAATATTTCCGTTTTGCATACTATTTTATATCTAGAATACTACAAGTGGTATCAGAGCACCTTCCTCGGTAGAAAATTGTGGGTTAATTTTTTTTTTCAGGGTAGAGACGTATTCTAACATCTTAAATCTACAAAGATATGTCGTTACACGCATAAACCCGTGGTCATAGATTCATACACACAAGAAATACAAGTGGTACCTAAGTGAACATCTGTTGGCCACCTTTGTAACCCTTGTTGGTACCCCTTCGAGTGGTAGCGCATCAGAAAAAAACTCTACATAGATCGAACTATATCTCCTGAAGCCCTCCATAGATAAACTAATCGGTCACCTGACTACTATAGTGCCACTAAGAACAACACTCAGGAAGATACTCTCTAGTACCTGGGTAGTTGGGTAGTACAACTAAGGGAGCGGTCTAGCCTCCTTAGTTGGTGCCCTGAGAGATTGGGCCAAGTACTACTGTTGGACCCTGTACGTATATCAAATATCTATATCATAAGGAAAACCATTGTCTGTAGAAACCCTGAATATCCTACCCCTGGAGACATAAACAAAAAATAGAACAAAAAAGATCTGTTGCCACGCAACTGTGCCTTTTGCATTCTGGTTGTGAAATTACTACACGTTTCTTCATATTAAGCGTTTTTGCATTTCGTCACTGCAGTATTATCCATGCACACTTATTTGGGACCTATCCCAATGGGTTCCTCTCTTCACCCCAATTCCAGTGATACCTATAATTTTTAAAACAATTTTTTGTGGACTCGACTTGTCTCCGACGCCCTTATTTGGATCCTATCCCTTTGTATCCCCCTTTTCTCCCTGATCGCAATGGTACCTATTATTTGACACCCTTTTTATTCATTGTCCCACCCACCCCTCCAGACCCCTTTTATTTCTCTTATACCATTTTCCTGCTCCTTTTTCCAAATGAATATCGCACGATCCCAAGAACTCAATGCCTTGATGGATGAAAACCACTAGAACAAGGAAGACATCAAGCATCTCAGTGAAAAAATTATCTCCATCAATTCAACTATTGAGATCCTCAAGGAACAATGTTCCCACATAAAAGACCTCAAAGATCACTTCCTAGGCCATTCCCAGAACCCTTCTTCTTCTGAACAACCATCTTATCAGGATGATCATGACTCTTCCCATTACCAAGGCCCTCATACTACCCACTTTTCTCGAGACCTCCTCCTTTCTAGAATTGAGGTGAAAAAATTTGATGGATCAGATCCTATAGGCCGCGTCACCCAAATGGAACATTAATTCTCTTTGCATGGCAGTACTGATGATTTAGCCAAGCTTCATTATGGTGTCCTACATCTAGATTCAGAACAATGGAAATGGTGGCAATGGCGAGAAAAGGCATGCCAAGGGTATCTTGCTTGGACACGGTTTTTGGCTGAACTTTATGATCGCTTTGAATATGACACCCCCCATTTAGGTCATTTTACCAAGTTAAAGAAGTCTAAGATAGTGGAAGACTTTATTGTCGCATTTGAGCACTTGGATTTCAGAATGGAGGGCATGCCAGATGCTTTCTTTAGGTAATTCTTTATCAGTGGCCTCAAATATGAAATTTGTGCCAAGGAAGCTACTCAACGAGCCAAGGAAGCCCAAAAAATTGTGTCCTCGTAGAACCAGAAACCCTCCTTTCCTCCTCACCCTAAACCCACCAATTTTTCCCCTCCTTCAACTCCCCTCAAGATCCAAAAATTAATCAAGGATGAAATGGCTGAACATCAACTCAAGGGTATTTATAATTGTGATGACAAATATTTTCTTGGGCACAAGTGTAAGGAACAAAATCATTTTATGGTTGTGAATGAGGATCTTTTTGAAGAAGATGTTGGTGTTCCACTTATGGAGGAACTACCACTTCTTTCTAACCTCACCCTATCCTCTGACCCACCAGACGTTTACCCGATGATTTCACTTAATGCCCTCACTGGCTTCTCTGCTCCACATGCTCTCAAATTAATTGGTTACATAAAAAATAGGAAAGTCATCATCCTTGTGGACAGTGGTAACACCCATAACTTTATTCATCGTCGAATTTCCCCAGAAGTCAATTGTTACATCTATTTCGTCAATAGTTTTCAAATCATGGTTGGAAATGGCGGTTCACTGAAATGTGGGGGACGCTGTGAAAATGTGTGACTCCAAATTGGTCAATATCACCTGAAATCCCATATGTTTTCTATAGACATGGGTGGTTGTGACATTGTTCTTGGTGTCGAATGGTTACGCACTCTAGGCCCCATTCTCATGGATTTTAAAGACTTAACCATGCAATTCCAATAGGAGGGACAAATGTATAAGTTCCAAGGCATCACTGCAGGATCCCCTAAGATCATCAGTTCCCATCGCATGGAAAAGCTCCTCAAAAAAGGTCATTCGGGAATTATATCCCAACTCCACTCCATACATATTGTTGATACACCTTATGTTCATCCCGCCCTCCAGTCTATCCTCTACGGCCACCATGTTGTTTTACCACCCCCCAACACCTTCCCCCTTCCCGTGGAGTCCATGATCATTCCATCCCTCTCATCCCAGGCATTCTTCCTCCCAATGTTCAACCTTATCGTCACCCCTTTGCCCAAAAGAATGAAATTGAGAAAAAAATTCATGAATTACTAGACGCTGGTGTTATCCATCCCAATACTAGTCCCTATTCTTCCCATGTGGTCATGATACTCAAGAAATAAGGTACTTGGTGCATGTGTCCTGATTTTCGTGCCCTCAACAAACTCACAATCAAAGAAAAAATCCCCATTCCTATCATTGATGACCTCTTGGATGAATTGAGTGTTGCTCATTACTTCACCAAATTGGATCTACGTTCTGGCTACCACCAAATCCGTATGAAAGAAGAAGACATTCCCAAGAATTCATTTCTCACTCATGAGGATCATTATGAATTCTTGGTAATTCCCTTTTGATTGTGTAATGCTCCTTCCATTTTCCAAAGTCTTATGAATCACGTCTTTCGTCCTTCTCTCTGTAATTTTGTATTAGTTTTCTTTGATGATATTCTCATCTATAGTAAAACTTGGCCATCCCATATCTCCCATGTGAATCAAGTTCTCCATCCACTCTCTAAACATCAACTTTTACTCAAACAACCTAAATGTTCCTTTGGTGCCTCAAAAGTGGAATACCTGGTTCATATTGTTGGCAATGATTATGTCCGTGTGGATCCTAATAAAATTTAATCTATGCAAGATTGGCCTCACCCTAAAACTCTTAAGAGTTTGTGTGGTTTTATGGGTTTAATGGACCATTATCAGAAGTTTGTTTGGAATTATGGAAAGATTTCAGCTCCTCTTACTTCCCTACTTAAAAAGAATTCTTTCACTTGGACTTTAGCTGCAAATCATGCCTTCCAAGCCTTAAAAGATGTTATATGCTCAACCCCTGTCCTAGCTCTCCCAGACTTCACAAAGACATTTCTATTGGAAAGTGATGCTTTCGGGAAAGGAATTGGAGTTGTCCTCATGCAAGATGGAAGGTCCTTGGCCTTCACTAGAAAAAAACTTTTAGAGCGACATTTGGCCAATCCTTTTATGCATGATGTGGATATTTGGCATCCTTATTTATTGGGTCAATGATTCCAAAAAAAAACTGATCATCAAAGTCTCAAGTATTTCCTGGAACAATGAATTTCATCCCCGATGCAACAAAAATGGGTGACCAAGCTATTTGGCTATGATTATGAGATCATTTAAAAGAAGGGAAAGAAAAATGTAGTGGCTGATGCTCTTTCCCAGAAATATGAAGAAGACGAGTCCCTTTTCACCCTCTCCTCCATTGTACTAGATTGGCTCCAAGTTGTTCGTTAGGAATGGTTGCAAAACCCCAAAATATCTAGCCTGCTCCACCAATTGTAACAAAATTCTTCAGTTTCTCTAGGGTACTCTTGGTATAATGAATAGCTTCGCTACAAAGGCTGTTTGTATTTATGCAAGAAATACCAACTTAAATCCATAGTGCTTTCTGAACTTCATGCCTCACTGTAACGACCCTGCTTAAATAGGTGTATATGATAATTAATTATAATTAATTTAATAATATAATTGTCCTAAAAGATTAGCTAAACCTTAACTATTTCTTAAAATAACATTTACTAATTAATTATTATTAATTAGTTATTCATGATTTTTTTATGATTAATTGAAGTATTAATTAATTCATTAATTAATAAGGTAAATAAAAAAAAAGGATAATAAATTATATTATTAAATTAATTTACATACCCGATACGGGATAACATATTAACTACAAGGGATAAGATATTAAATAAAGGGGA